>JASXSY010002449.1:0-16122 GCA_034509805.1 Sipha maydis | reverse complement strand
GTAAATAACTCTCCAGTTTGCATTGACAAGAATAATATAATATTATTATTATTATTCATATAATTTATATATATTTGTAATAATATTATAAATTCACTTATTTATAGAAAAACTTCAAGTCCCCTACCCACAAAAAATATGAAAATGTACTACTACTCAACATACATTATTATATCATTAAAAGTAATAACATTATAATTAAATTTACCTATTGCATATTTTTTTCTTTCGCACATATACCTTTTATGAATTTCAATGATTTACTACCTCTAAATTGCTGATGAAATATCAGTGTCCAAGTATTCGTCTGCAATTCAGAGGTTTCACTTTGTATGCGTATAATAAATATGTGTGTACTATACGTTATTGTTCGATACGGTTTACCATATTTGTGCGGTAATAGGAGACGCTCATAACATATCGCGTACGTGTACATCGGGAAAATAAAAACAAATCAAATTCGGTGCAAGTATACCACGGGGTTAGGTTAGAATTTCATGTGACAACGGTTTTCTCTGCAAATAAATAAAAACACAGAACGGTTTTACGTAGGATATCAAGTAAACCTAGAATTTAAACCTCGTAAATAGTGATGGGCTATTTCATAGAACTTGACGATTTCGTGACTTGATGAGAGAACCGCTGTCACGTGAAACTCCTATCAGCCGGTATATTTTGATGTAGGATTTCCCGAACCGCCATCGCCGATCGATACGCCAATATGGACGCATTACATTTGTCACGAAGATTGTTCCGTTTGACACATTAAGTACGCATGTTGTGTTCAAAATGCTTACACGTTGAACTCACGATTTTTTACTACAACGATTTCCGTGGTCTTTCGAAATAATAAAAAATAAAAAATGCTCGGAAATGAGATGTGCGTGATTGCTGCCCGATCAACCCAAAAGTACCATTAATGGAATTTGCAGAAATACAAAATGTCTGGTCGATAATAGTAATAATAATGAGAGTTAGGGAACGAACAAGGTTTTCTTTTAAATATCCTCCTTGATACGATTTTATACTCATAATACTATCTTCTCGTAATCGTTATATTTTTATACTATTATATTACAGTGCACTAGAGCGAATAATGTTTCACTTTTTTTGCTAGTCAATTTATCGTGTTTGTGGTTTATGGTTTTTTCGGTTCATTCATATACGTTTAATTAAATATACGAATGTAGAAAAAAAAACATTCCAGGAAAACCAGCCGCTTTCGTTGAACAACAATATTCATTTAAATACTGCACGTTTACATTTTATTTGTTTGAATTGGAAACATTAACAGTATCGGAATTTATTTCGAAAATATATTAAAACAAAAGACTCATTTAGTCTACATAATAATTTCCTTGATAATGGACCAAATATTGAGCGTGATAACGATATTAAAGTCAAAAAATCGAGACATCCAACCGTATACGCCATTACTGCTGTACGTACTGAGTTAAAAGAAAAAAAATGCGATACATAAAAAAGATGTTAACAGCCCTTCGAAGAACTAAATATATACATATATGTACAGCATATACATATTTTATGTACATAGTGATTTAAAAAAATCCATCGCTACCGCGAGGACACTGATAGTTACAAGACACGAATTTAATTCGATTTATGATAATTGTCTGTGCATTTTATTATCCAATAATGACATTCAAGTATTATAAAAAAAAAAAATAATCAGTTGAACGATATTATATAATATTGTACTATAGTTTTGTAATATTTCTTTAAGCATTTATGGAAAATTGTAAAACATACCTTATTCTATATTTTTTTCTTTAGGAATTTCAGTAATAACTATGATAGTTCAACGATTAAAATTAAATATTTACAGTCAATATACAAACCCAATAAGTAAAATGTAATGTAAATTAAACATAATGATATTTATATAAAGATGATAGAACTATCAGATAAGAATTTGTAACGAAATTAGTATATATAATAAAAGAAAAAATATTGGAGGAAATTAGTGCTTTTATTATTTATTCATTAATATGGCAGAATAAAATGAATTATAATTATGGTTAAGTAAGAGAGGACTTAATAGAGCTAAATTTAAGTATAAATTATTTATATTGGATTAAGAACAAAAGTAACAGTGGCACATGACGGGATTGATTGAGAAGGACCGTTGAGAAGGAACTCGAAGTTTTGGGACCTATTGTTGTGAGAGTTTGAAGATTTGAACTTGTGATGACTTAGAATGGATTTGTAAAACCGGCGACCCCGAAGTTAGCCGTATGATCTTTGGAACGCATTTTGTTAGATTAAGACAATCCTTAGTACAGCTATCTGACAATAAACCTCGCCTCGTTTGACACATCGAGATGGGTGATGGCATTTTAGTAATTTTACGTGTGACCATAGTTTTGACAGTTGAAAATACTGCGTTGAATCGTATGCGGTCTTCTTTGATTTTTCTATAATTATTTTCGTATTTATTAATGGAATGAATCTGGAGATTTGATTAATTTTCCTCGCATTTCATTCAAAGCCAACAAAAATATTGAAAGAACACGGTTATTTTTACTACATTGTGAACTTGCTCCACTATATGTTCTTCTTCTGAAAATGCAGCAGAAATGTATTCCACTCGCTGTGCTATGGTGGTTTCTGATGAGGATGATAAAATGACGCTCATAGTAAGAACAACAATGATGAAAATTGACATTAATTTCCATAAAATGATTAACTATTACGTTGATGTTATGACGGTCATTAGGTCGTACGAAAATATATGCAGGAGTAGAATTAGACGTAAACCCGTTGGAAGAGATGGTCTTAATATATCCGTAAACGAGAAGAAGTTTACGATAATTCCGATGTAAATAGGCGGAGCAATCGGCTCAACCCAATGTGAGGAGTGAGGTGAATTAATACAACGGTGTCATCGCGGAAAGATGGAGTCGTGTCAAATACAGTGTCATCACTAGTCTTGATTGAGAAGAAAACAGAGAAACGGTTAAGCGAGGTAAATGTTTTTTTAATCTTTTTCCTTCGCGAAGAGGATACATTTAACTGTTGGAATAATATTCTTTGGATGGCGTAGACGTGCGAGGCGGACTTTGAACGCAATGAACCATAATATTATATACGATGAATACGAAACAACCGATAATACGATTTACATAAATTAAAATACAGATAACGGGAGCGAACGTAAAGGCGTGTGTTCATAGTGAACGTTATCACATGAGCGGTCTTGCACTGAATTACTTCACAATATACCTACGATTTTTTATTGATTTTTTTTTTTTTTTACAGGTGTTTTCGTTTTTGTTTTTATTTTTTTTTTTTTTAAAAAAAAAATATTTTAACCGAATCTTTTTAAATTTAACAATTCACGCATCGTTCAAAGAATTATAATAACTCGAAACATTTACACACAAATGTTTTGTTTCAAAAATAATATGTACACTACAATACAATTATAGTGACAAAACATTACAGTCCGGTGATAAAATACATTGTTTGCAAAAATCATTAATGACTGTGTATGATGGTAAAATATATCGAATTCGGCGGTGTAGTATTGACGTGCAAAATAACAAGATAATTTCTCGTCGATCGGTAAAGGAAAATAAGCACGTATATCATAAAACGTTTAGAACTTTAAATTGAATTCAGTTTTGAGGTTTTCTTTTGCAACAACAACGACTTGTTACTAAATCTCTCAACAATGCGTATTATGTCTGTAGTACATCGTAAAAACATTGAAGTATACACGAAGCTGAATTTGTGGGAATCGTCTTAATTTTTATCAATTATTAAACCCGCAGAAAACAACAATGTACATAAACCGTATCAGTACATCAAATTGAATAAAACTTTCTCGTCTAATCGTAACGCGCACTGACATCACTTCAAAATTACTCTCAATATCTCATCGGCTTTTTGAATTCTGACTAAATTTTTCCATTACGCTCTTTAATCGGATTTATATTGTGTGTGGTAAAAATAACAATAATTGTAGTAAATCTTTTTCTTTTATCTTTTTATGTAAATTATCACGACTTCTTCATTACGACGTACACGCATAGTCGTGATCAGTAAAAATACTATTATTGTTCGTGATCAAAAATGGCGTACAAGGAAATTCGTGTAGAAAATATATTCATTTTCTTTTATATATTTATTATTACTTCGACTACAATGGATTTTAGTGTACATTAGTCTAAAACTATTTTCCACGAAAGCTTTGGAATATTCTATATCTACTCTAAATCATATATAAAAATATGTTTTTTTACAATAATGCGGTTTATTATATTCTATATCATCGGAATATATTATATGGAAAAATATATAAAATAAAAACATACAGTGCAAAATATGAGAACATTAAATTAAATGTAATATATGTTTCGTAAATTAAAACAATATCACGTGAACATTTATATTCGCTGCGTTTTTCAATCGTCATAATATTGTTCTTACTCGATGTAGAGATTTTTTTGACAGAAAAACGCACGATTATTTTTTACCTTGCAGATTTCATGAAAACTAAACGATTCATAGAAAATAATAATGATTGAAAAGAATACTGGAATAATTTGGTTTGTTTGAAAATCCTTCACACCGCAAAAAACCTTTTACATGTCTCATTTTTTCGTTAGCTATTATACGGACTTTTTCTATGCATAAATAGTAAAAAAAAAACCAGCATGGAAGTGTCTTGTGATGGAACGCTTTGAGATTCGATTTCACGATCCATAATATCCCTACACTGCGATGTCTTTGATGTTGGCTGTGGATTTTTCGGCTAGTATTATTTTATTTTTATTTTTTATGTCCAAAGATAATACACGTTATACATTGCAAATATATATGTGAAAATATTTCGTTATTTTGATACCGTCTGAGATGACTCACATTGTAATGTTCATATGTTTTGTAGATAAATCTTAGTAGAGGGTGTGGTTAACGACGTATACCGTACACCAGACCGAAGAATTTACTGAGCAATTTATACGACACAATGAGTTACGATCGTAAATAATAATTCAACTTAATTAATGCTCTGTAATTAAGTAATTTGTTCATTTTGAACGGCCTATTGTTTATGAAAAGGAAACTGCTTCACATAATCGGACTTGCAGCATTTTTGTTTCTGATAGTATAAGCTTATAAGACGAAAACATTCGTTCAAACAATAATATAAAGTAAATAATAACAGTTTTAATCAAAGTTTAAATACATTATTTTTTCTTTTGCTGTTACGCGAGAAAAGTATATGAAATTAATTGTTGGTAATGTCAACAAAAACAATTATTAGTCGATCAAAATTTTAATTTTCAAGTTATTGAAAGAGAAATAATTTTAAAGGAAGTTGTAGATCACTTTTCTATGTGTAAAACAAATTAAATAGATTATTACATGAGCATTCTCACGAGGGGTGGAGAATATGAGTGGTTAATTCTCCTCCGAGTCCTTATTTTTTTAATAAATTTTATTTTTATATTCAACTAATATTTAGTAATAATACAATAAATAAAAATAGATAATAAATATTTTTTTGACTCGTTATCATTTCCCACAAGATTGGTAAACAGATGACAGACAAAGACCTATAAACAAATAACAATATATGTAAATTAAATACATACACATGATATATAGGTTTAAGATGACAGACCTCGATTACAGACTAATATCCTTATCGCTATTATTGTTTTATAATTAGCCGAGTTCATATATTGATATAAAAAATAAATTATTTTTTTGATACAAAAAAAAAAATCAATTATACAAGTGGTTACATACTTTCCAGTTTTTTTTTTTTTTTTTGTTATCAATCAAATCACTCTTAGTAAAAAATATGTTAAGTGATATCTATTAAATGTTAATGAGTAAATATTACTTCGACGGATGATATTTTGTGATCTGTAGAGTATGATAAATTAAAGAAATAATTTAAGAAGTATATTAATTTTTTTTTTTTTTAAAATAAGCATGTACAAATAATATAATCTTGTAAGTTTAACATTATAATTAAAAAAAATAATAGGTCATAATTGTATGTATATAAAAAAAGAGTGAGTAAGAACTTAGCCCTCATGGCTCATTTTTCACATTTACATTTTCATATCCCTTTCTTCAAAAAATCCTGAAATGCCTCTGGGTTATTAAAAAGTAAGATTTTTCATTCATAAATTTCTGAATTATCAATAAATTATATTTACTACAATGATTTTCTGATTTTAAGAAAGTCCATAATCAGTAACCCGAACTCAAAGGAGAAATTGTGTTAGACTTCGAAAACTCAAGTAATTTAAATTCAAATACATTTATAATGAGCTACAACGATATTGAGCCCATTCAACTTAAACATATAATAACATGAAATATACTGAAACATTAAAGAAAAATTACTACAACTTAATGCAGTTTCTGAACTTTAACCTTTTGATTTTCAACCATGTTTGGATTTTTGTAATACCGCTGATAACTATGAAATAATATTTATATTATCTTTTTCTCAATGATTTTTAGTACCAAACTTAAAAGTCCAATGGAAGTCTTACGGTGTACTATACTTTGGCAGACACACACTATAGGTAAGCTTATGTATTTTTACTTTGACCTTAAAATCATTATTAAACTTAAAGCTGTAAAGTTATGATAAATAACTCGTCATCGAACTTAACTCTGAAATTAAATTTACTTAAATATTAATCTAAAAATATATTATTTGTATCATACTAAAATATAGTTAAAATATATTGTGAAGTTACAGAGTTTCTATTGGTTTAAAACATTTAAACTTTTATGTTCACGTTTACTTTTTATATGCACACACACACACACAACCAAATGTTTTTTCTCAGAAATGTATTCGAATATTATTTGAAAGAATAGTTAGGACCTTTTGATATAAAATGAAAGTATATTGTTGACTTTAATTTGAAAACTACACATATAAGTGGGTTTAAGTATATTTTATGATGCTTTTAAAAAAAACAATATTATTTCAGTGTTTCCTTCTGGAGAGATAAAATCATATACTTTACGTATGTCACTGTTTCAAAATGATTTTTATCGAACATTTTTAGCGACTTACTTTTACAAAATAAAAATATTTGATACATAATTCACCAATGAAATGCCTATATACAGGTTACAAATAATTTAATGATATTATACAGTTTACCCTAATGATCATTAAATAACTCTAATGTTGGTTTAAAATAACACTTTTAAAATCACTCCAAAGAACAGGACTAACTACGCGAATAAAATTTGTTTTCACTAAGTTCTTTTTGAATGAAGTATAACACCGTTATGACGTATGTTTATTCTTATTTTCCGAGGAAATATTTTATTCTACATTTTATTCAATACTATATTTAGTACTATCATTCTTCTTCTTCTCTGGCTTTTTACAGGTCTTTTAGGCCCATTGCCGCAACAACATATTGTCTCCATTCTTCTCTATTTTGTGCCGTTTCTTCAGCATTCCTTACTCCCAGCATCTTTAGGTCTTCTTTTATTCTATCTGCCCATCTCTGTCTAGGACGTCCTCTGGGCCTCTTTGCGTTTGGTTTCCATGTAGTTATTTGTCCGATTAGTCCTTTTGATCTCCATACATGTCCAGCCCAGCCTATTCGTGCGCTTTTCAAGATCCCAGTAATATTGGGTTCGTTATATAATTCCTCTAAATTTTTATTGCTACGTATTTCATATTCTCCTTCATTGTTTTTCTTTGGGCCAAATATCTTTCTCAATATCTTTCTCTCAAATACTTCTAGCTTTTTTTCATCTGCCTTTGTCGTCGCCCAAGTACTACTTGCATACAGAGCTATTGGTCTGACTAGAACTTTATATAATGTTACTTTGGATTTCCTTGATAGTAGTTTTGATTTGAACAATGGTAATAGTCCATAGTAGCACCTGTTTGCTGCGATGAGTCGCCTTTTCACTTCTTCGTGGCTATTAGCATCTTCATTAATATCTGCACCTAAGTATTTAAAATGTCCTACCCTTTCAAATGTGTACTCATTTATTTTCAAGGAATCCGATCTGTGGTTTTGTCTAGATATAATCATGTACTTTGTCTTTGTCTCATTAACTTTTAGGCCAATTTTATTCCCCTCCTTCAGCAATATATC
Organism: Sipha maydis; assembly: GCA_034509805.1. Taxonomy (NCBI): domain Eukaryota; kingdom Metazoa; phylum Arthropoda; class Insecta; order Hemiptera; family Aphididae; genus Sipha; species Sipha maydis. Next base: position 7,999 of record JASXSY010002449.1, on the reverse strand, counting down.
TGTTGTGTTTTTTAGGTCGTCAATTGTTTCGGCTAATAGTACTATATCATCCGCGTAAGCGACTGCTGTTAGATGTTGATTGTCTTTTATTTCTATGCCCTTAGCTTGAGATATAACTGTCCTCATGACTGATTCTAATGCGATGTTGAACAGTGCAGGTGATAAAGCGTCACCTTGTCTAAGGCCAGTCGTTACCTGAAACTCCTCTGATAGTTCTCCTCCAAAACTAATTTTACTTTTTGAATTAAATGTACACGATTTTATTAATCTGGTTTTTTTTTTTTTTTTTTGTGTTAAATCACGGCGCGGAAGAGGGGGGTACTACACCCATGGTTGGGTCGTCCTTCCCCCTCATCCTCCGTATCGTTTATTGTTTATTGAAGATAAACATTACATTTTTCAAGGTATTATATAAAAGCTGTGCACATACAAAAAAAAAAAAAAAATGTGCAAAAAATGAACAATATATGTTCATATATTTTACTCATTACCGGTAATAGACTAATTGGTCTATAAGATTTTGGTAGTGATAAATCTTTATCGGATCCTTTTGGAATTATCACTAGTTCTGCGTTTTTCCATGGTTGCGGGAATGTTCCATTTTTCATTGATTCGTTTATAATCAATGTTAGATCATCAGATATTTGATGCCATGCTTTTTTCAAAATTTTTCTAGTTAGGTTATCGTATCCTGGTGCTTTATTAGGGTTCATTCTCCAGAGTGCAATTTTCACTTCTTCTTTAGTGACATTACGCTCAAGTGTATAGTTCGTTCTTTCTATCACTATTCGGGAATCTTCTCCGTCGATTGTAGGTATTAATGTGTCTGTTATCTCTTTTAATGTTTCTCCGACGGTAGTGGTAAAGTTTCCGTCGGTTTTTCTCACCGAAGTTGGTACATGTTGTGTAATGGTACCCTTTTTAATCCATTTGAAGGTTTTCCCCCAAATGTCTTTATTTCCTTCGGTTGTAAATTCTTTCCATGATTTGAACTTCTCTTTTCGTAATTGACTAGTGTACTGGTTTCTGGCAAAATTATATGCTTGTCTATATTCTTCTGGATTATTACTGTTACATTTTTTAATGTACAGTCTTTGTTTTTTCCTCATATATCTTCTTTTTTCGTCCAATTCGGGTGTCCACCATTGAGGTTTAATCTTTAAATTTCTTTTAGTTTTTGGTATGGAGTTGTCGGCCGATACGATCAGATTTTTTGTTAATTGTTTGATCATATTGTTTATATCTCCTGTGATTTCATTTTTATTAGTCTCTTTCTGAAGGGTTTTTGTGAATATATCCCATTTTGCTTTTTTAACATTATATCTTTTTTGTCTCTGGTTTGTATTATTGTTTGCATTAGTGTTTGATTCTATGTGCAATGTAAAACTTATAATGTTATGGTCGCTTGTGGTTTGTTGTTCTATTACTTTCCATTCTTTTATACGATCTGTCAACAAGTTGGTTAATGTTATGTCGATCCAAGTGTTTCCTCTAGGTCCTAAGTAAGTAGGATTGTGTGGAATTTGGTTCTCTATTTTTAAATTTTCTCTTGTTATAAAATCTTCGACAAAAATTCCTCTGTGATCGGTGTTTTTGCTTCCCCACATTGTAGAGAACGCATTTACATCTGCACATATTATGATTGATTTGTCGAGACCTATTTTTTCTATGATGTTTGTTAATTCCGTGGTAAATCGAATAGTGGGTTCTCTGAATTGGAAGTACGCTGATATAAGTACGACGTTTGTTCCATTTATTCCGATATTGGCAATCGCGAAATGTTTATTCATATATTGTTGTGCTACTATTTCTAATTTTGGGTTTAACACCACGATAGCTGTCCATGTAGTAATGCTTTCTCTACCCTTTATGTATTGTCCCTTGTGACATATAACTCTGAATGGATTAATTTCCAATCCAACGAGTTTATGATTTCTAGTGTAGGGTTCTTGTATTAGTATTATGTCTATTTTGTTAATGGTACTATAATGCAGGAGTTCGTCATTTACTATTTGACTCCTCGCTGCGTTTATTTGTATTATTTTTAAATTATTCATGATGAATTTGTGCCATAACTTGTCTTTCTGCACCTTTGTATAATTGCTCTCATGCGTGAGGGGCAATCAAGGTGATTCGATGGCTCATTTTTACCACAGTTCACACATTTTGGATTAATCTGGTTAACTTGGCTGGTATTCCTAACGATTCCATGACTTCCCATAGTTGGTCTCTGTTGATTGAGTCATACGCTGCTTTGAAGTCTACAAATAGTAAATATGTGTCTTTATTGTATTCGTGACTCTTTTCAACAACTTGTTTTACGATGTGTATTTGATCTGTTGTTGATTTTCCTAGCGTAAAACCAGCTTGGTATTCTCCAACTATTTCCTTGATATATGGGTTAATTCTATTCAGTAGTATGTTGGACAATAGTTTATACGAAGTATTGAGTAGTGAGATTCCTCTATAGTTATCACACTCCATGATGTCTCCTTTTTTGTGTACGGGGCATATGATGGATATACGCCATGCTTCGGGTATCTCCTCTTGTTCCCAGATTGTGTTCATGAGTTTGTGTAGCTGGTTCAGTAAACCTGGGCCTCCTTTTTTTAGGCATTCAGATACTATTTCATCATCTCCCGGTGCTTTACCGTTTTTTAGCATTTCTAGTCCCATCTTCACTTCGTCTTCTGATGGTTTTTCAAGCATCTGTTCTACCGTAGAGTATTGAAGTATGGTGTTATTTTCATTTGGTTGGTTTAACAATTTTTCGAACATATCTTTAAATTCACACGCAATTTCTTTACTCTCTGTTAGCAAGGATCCATCATGCTTCTTCATAGTTGTTGGCCTAGTTTTATATCCACGTTTAACTTCATTTGCTTTTTCGAAAAATATTCTGGAGTTGTTATTCCTGTTGTTTTCTATAGTGTGTATCCGTTCTTTTTCCCATAATCTCTTATTCCTTCTGATTACCTTTTTTGTATCTCTTTGTTTTTGTGCTAGTAGCCTTTTGTTGTCTTCACTAGGGTTCTGTAGAACTTTTGTTCTTGCTCTGTCTTTTTCCTCTTGGGCAGCTTTACATTCCTCGTTAAACCATCTTTTCTTTGTCTTTTTTGGTACATATCCAAGTACTTCCTTTGCTGTTATTTTGATTGCTTGCTTTACTTTTTCCCAGGCTTCATTCGGGTTCACAATTTCTTGTATTTCTCGTAATTCTATCGATATTTTTTCTTGGTACTCTTTAGCTGTTGTTGTCTTCAGCATATCCTTATTAATTTTTTCTCTGTACATATTCTTTTTTCTCCATTTTGTTGATATTCTGAGTTTGATTTTCGCTTTCACAAGGAAATGGTCCGACATCGCACTACTCCCTCTCATACTTCTTATATCTTTGACACATGATTTTATCCGATTGTCCACTAACATGTGATCTATTTGATTTCTTATTAACCCACATGGAGATATCCATGTTTGTTTGTGTATGTTCTTATGAGGGAAGTACGTGTTACTTATTATCATATTTTTGGCTATGGCAAACGAGATTAGTTTGTTTCCATTGTCGTTCGTGATTTCATGAAGGCTTTCGGATCCAATTGTAGGTTTGTACATGTTTTCTTTTCCGATCTTCGCATTAAAGTCCCCTAATATTATTTTCGGTTTATCACTCGGTAATGTGTCACACACCTGGTCTAAGTCTTCATAAAATTTGTTTTTTATGTCATCACTCTTATCTTCTGTCGGTGCATAACAGTTAATTAGGAAGATGTTGTACCATTTACTTTTGAGTTCTATGTAGCATAACCGATCACTTATTGGTTGGAACCTCACTATATTTGTCACAATGTTATCCCTTATAACGAAACCTACTCCGTGTTCATGTTTATCTCCACCACTGTATAATAATGTATTTCCTTGAGATTTCAAGCTACCTGAGTTTGTCCATCTCACTTCTTGAATCGCAGTTATATCCATCCCATATCGCTCAAGACACGATAGGGATGTTGTCAAAGCTCCAGCCCTATACAGAGATCGCACGTTCCATGTTCCAATGTTGATGTCCGTTAAGTCTTTGATCCGAGGCTTATTATGTTGTTGTTTCTTAACAACTATTTTTTTACGAGGTAGGGTTGTCAGCCCTACGCTCAACCCCCAACCTGGAGGGCCAGACCACACCGACTAGTTAAAGTCAGTGTGGGGCTATTGCAGCACACTTTTTGGTGTGCTGGGCGATGGGTGCGCCACTTTCCCTACGCCTACAGTACTATCATTATTACCGTCGTAAAATGGGCCTTGCGTTTATTTCAACTTTAACATATTATTCCATTCGATTTAATAATGTTTTGTTACATGGCCGTCGGTCGTCACTAAGCTGAGTTGTAAAAAAATACATTAAACTCATTGGGTCCTAAAAATCAAATAGCACGTTTTTTTTTTTTTTTTACTTTCGTCACATTGTTTATCATATAGGCAATGTGTTCAAAAGAAATACTTATATTTTTTAGAATATTTGAGTAAAATGAAATATAATTATTGTACCTCAATTATATTTTATGATTAAAAAGAGTCTTTTACTCGTATATTACATCAGATATTTTATATTGTTTATTCAATTATACTAATTTTTGAAATTATATATTTATAAGTATAAAAAAATAATTTCATAATGTTTTGAATTCATGATTAGATTCAATTATTTCCCAGATAATTATATTTTAATAACTTCATAATTTCACTACTTTTTTGTTTAAATTTAAATATTTGTTTTGGATTATAAATAATATAGAAATGACAAAAGAATGGTTTTAACGTGTATTTTCTTCTACAAACTTTTTTTGAATCAAAAGACTGCAATACTTATACACATTATGTCGTGTCAAATTAAATTTTCTACTCAACTGCCACCAGTTCGAGAAGTATAAATTTACATGATAGTTTCTGTCAAATGACCCCAGGTATCTCAACGGAAAACTTCTAGAAATATATAAACTTTCATAAATTGAAGACAACACTAAATGCACTGCAACATTAGTATTCCAAAATTTAAATGATTATATGGCCATAAACACAATCTTCGTTTTAATCAAATAAAACTGTAGAAGTACATAAACCTATGAATATATTATATGTATTTTACATTGAAATTAGGATATCTCACGAAGCAACACCGATAAAACGATATTGTCGCGTTTAACAATACAGTTGACCTAACTGAGTTAAACAATATTCATATAATGATTCAAGGACGTATTAACATAATATCATCATAACATCATAACATTTATCGCGTTTTGAAGACCAAACACGATTTATTTGCTATTGAAAATATTATATTAGTTCTATTTGTAAACAGGTCGATTAAATAGACTGTGCTAGAAAAAAACTTGTTTTTAGGCCGACACGTCGTCCATTTGAACCAATAATAATATTTATCATAAACATATTTCTTCGAGTGCATTGATTGTTTTAGTTGAAAATTGCATTGTATTCATGAAACACACAATATTTTATGAGTGTGCGCAAAACATAACGTAATCATAAAAACACAATGTACTGCATCCCTCTTGGCAGTCGAGGAAGGAAACCAGGATCACAGCAATGGTATTACAAACAATTGTTAGTTATTATTATTTATGGCAGCACAATTTTATACGAGGTCAAAAATTCGACAGTATAATATTAACACACTTATTGTAACAGATGGATAAAAGTATAACTAAAAAAATAATAATATTTATCGCGAAATATTATGTCTTCGCATAATACAAAGTGATCCAAAATAAACCTCGATCCAAAAAAAAAAAAAAAGATTGAATTTATTTAACAAAAAAACATTCGAAAGTTATATAAAATGGTAAAAATGTCTAATATTATGGATAACGTGTTTTCCCCATCCACCACAGAATTTATAACAAGTGTTCAAAATGACACGCGACGACTCTTTACAACATACCCGGTGTGGTTTCTGCATTGATTTGCGTGATGTTCACTTTCAGGTAATTTATAAAGACTGGTTTGATCACGTACGCTAGATCCTTTATGTCACCTTATAGGAAAATGGAAAATGGAAAATAAGTCTTGGAAACGTGAAGACCACAAATCATCAGACGTTGACCGGTCGTCAAAAAAACTCGTTTAATAATGCTTTCGACGATCTCGCCGTATGCGGATCCGCATTATCTTGTTGAAATCATTAGTCCCATCCGTCAAAATCGAGATGCTCTATGAAATTTATGAAGAGATCTGGATATACTTCTGCCCCAATTGTGGTGGTGAGAAAAATCGGTCTGGTGATTCGTTTACGAGATAATCACGCGTAACGTCTAAAGCCGGTCCCGCACTACTCGCAAGTAATCTCAAGTGAAAATACGAGTGACAACTCCGATAAATTGCACGTTCTTCGGATTGACCTCCCACACTAATCGGAAGTATAGCCGAGTAAGAGCTACTACGAGTAGTATTACAAAGTTTAGCGATAACTGGGTCACGTATCCCACGTTCATAGGTTTACAGTGTGATTATTTTCGATAATTCTCGAATATTCCCGAGCGTTGTGGGAATTAAACCCATTATACACTAGTGTAGTTTGGTTCGCTTTGACTCGGAACAATTTACCGCCTTTTTTTTTTTTGCCGATCAGCTACGAGTGACACGGCGAGAGCGTGATTATAGCAAGTATCTAGTCCCGCGTTACTCACGCGTGTCAACAATTAATTTAATTGTGAATTAATCATATATACTTGTGAGTCATATTTCGCCGGTTTAACAAGCTACACGGTTTTTTTTTTTTTTAAATTTCACAAACTAATAAAAAATAGTGTTTTTATTCGGCAACAGAAGGTTTGGAAATCCGAGGATAAACTCATTATTCTCTTGATATGACTGTTAACGAATGTGAACTTTAAAAGGAAAAATCGTTCTTCTAGATTAAACGGCATATTGCTTTTCGATAACAACAAGATTACGCAAACGTTTTGTAACACGTACAGGTGATGAATTGTTGGCCTCGTCTTCCCGGATATCTTTCTTATCAAGTAGGTACGTTGTAACTATTGTTACTGTCGCTTTTTTTGTATGCTAGGAGGTGATAAAGTTTAGGTTGCCAATTTAAACATTGAATCACTCATTATGTACAATTATGCGACGATATCGTCAACAGGACTATTTTCAACAAAATTAACAGACTACTTAAATAGTTATTGTGTCCGTAAAACATTCTTTAAACGTTAATTTCGTTCTACAGTATTTTGTAGAACTCTTACAACTAACACACCATTATTTAGTGCAAATATTATTTTCGTCGAAACTCGAAAATACTGCAATAGCGAAATAGTAAGTGACAAAATAAAATCCGACAGCTTCGCCTCATCAACATTCCGCCCGCTTTCAAGGCAATTTTCCGAGTTTCAATGAAAGGTCGTGTTTTAATATTTATTACGAAATATTTTCATAATACGAAAATAAAAATTATTATTCTTATATAACCGATGTAAGAGGCTGAAATCCCCGTAACTCACCCCTTCTGGCGTTCCATGAACATGACATATTGAAATTGAGTTTCACAATTCAGGGATATGAAAGTACATATAAAAAGATTTACTTGGCGATTGGTCGCGAATGCTATATTCATCTCGAACGGACCATTAATTTTGATACTAGTGGAAAAAAGGTTTATCGCAAATTTATCAATGGGAAAATTGACCAAAGCAAAAGTTTGTTTTATTTAAAAATATTACGCTCCTCCATTCGAATACTATAGTAAGCATTCTATCTTACGATTTGGCCGTTACTATAATGCGCAGTGTGTATAATATAGAGTTGTTTGTTTAATGGATAATTTATCGTCTTTTTTAATACAAAACATTTAAGAAAATAATTTATAGTTGTCCTTTTTATTTTTTTTTTATTTTTGTGTATACATATATGGATTGCAAAATCTCAAATAAAAATATTTAAAATCGGTACACAATGATCCGGTATTTCAATATAAAATATTTCA
>JASXSY010002448.1:0-186924 GCA_034509805.1 Sipha maydis | reverse complement strand
TATACGTGTTTTGATAATGCGTTCAAAAAATTTGCCAATCGTATTCAGCAGGCAAATAGGTCTGTACGACTTAGGATTATCCAATGGCTTGTCTCCTTTACGAATCAACACCAGTTTTGCTATTTTCCATTCTTTCGGAAACGTACTCTCTCTCAGGCATGTGTTGAACAGGTCCCTGAGCATTTCTGGTTTGATGGTTGATATTTGTTTGATCACCAAGTCTGGTACGCCGTCCGGCCCCGGAGCCTTACCCGTAGGTATTTTTCGGCCGGCCTCTATTACCTCTGCGTTCGTTATCTCTGGGAACCTCGTTTCCGCAGGCATATTTGGCCATCTGATTTTTGGTACCTGAGGGAATAATGTGTCGACTATGGATATCAGCCTACCAGGAAGATGAATTCCCGGGATCGGTCTTCTGCTCATTAGCTTTTTGGCCACTACCTTGTAAGGCAGGCCCCAGGGATCCGTTTCTACTTATGCGCATAGATTCTTCCAGCCAGCTTCTTTGCTTTTCCTGATAGTTTTCTTTAGTCTCTTTTTTGTCTCCTTGTAGTTGACGTAGTCTGATTCTTGCGTATTATTCTGGCGATATTGGCTTCTCTTGTATTTTCTCCTTGCTTTTAAACAGTCCTTCCTGAGATCAGCGATTTCTTGCGACCACCAAAAAGTAGGTTTCTTTCTTCCTTTGTACTCTCCTCGCGGCATACAGCTGTTGCATGCCTCTTCTAGGTATATTCCTACTTCTTTCGCACTCAATAATGCTGTAGGTCCGACTATTTTGAAGTTCGACCCGGATAGGAAGCTCTGTAATTTAGTGTGGTCATACTTTCTCCATGACCATGTAGCAATGGTGTCTTGTTGACTTGGCTCTTTGGCCGATGCCGATATTTCGTAGGATATATATCTGTGAAGTGATCCGGTGTACTCGTCCAAGACCTTCCATTCACGTACTTGTTGTACTCTGCTTTCAGTTACGAATGTGATGTCGATGTGTGACCTTGATATGCCACCATTGTAGACTCTGGAAAATGTCGGCTTATCACCGCGATTGCATGGAACGAGGCTTAGACTGGCTGCCCAGTCCGTCAGAGCTCGTCCCTTCGCGTCTTCGCGATGATCGCCCCACTCCGGTGATTTAGCATTAAAGTCTCCAGCGACTATGACTGTGCCATTTGTTGTTCTAATGCTAGCCTCTAGTCTGTCGAGGAAGTCGATAAATTGGGTGAATTCGGTATTGGGTGACCAGTAACAGGCGTATATTGTCACTCCTCCGATCTGTACCCAGCGAAAACCTATTTCGTTATTTGAGCCTATCTTGTCTATGGGGATTTTATTATTAAGTACTGCGATTGTGGCTCTGCTGCTAGCGTCGTTGAACCATCCCTCCTCTTCGCTTCTGGAGTGTCTTGGTTCACTAATAACCAGAATGTCGATCCCAAGTTGGTTGGCGGTGGCTTCCATGAGATCATGTGCCTCCCTTCTGCCATCTATGTTAATTTGTAATACTTTAATCATTTCGAGGCAGTGAATGTTATTGATACTATAGTGCAGGAGTTCGTCATTTACTATTTGACTCCTCACTGCATTTATTTGTATTATTTTTAGATTGTTCATGTTGAGTTTGTGCCGTAATTGGTCTTTCTGCACCTTTGTATTATTGCTCTCAAACGTGAAGGGCAATCAAGGTGATTAGATGGCTCTTTTTTACCACAGTTCACGCATTTTGGATTTAACTTGCAGTTTTTCCAATCGTGGTCCTTTTCCTGTGATGAACATATCATGCATGTCTGTATATTTGTAGGACAATACTTTGCAATATGTCCATGCCTTTGACATATAAAACATCTGGTAACTTGGTCGTAGGGTTGGATTCTACAATATGACATGCCGATGAAGAATCGTCCGTTGACCAGTTTATTGTATATACTCGAGTGAACTTCCAGTAACCAGGATACTTTTCTGGAAGATGATTGTCCCTGTGGAGATCTTTTGTTGACTGCATTGTATTTTTCTTTTTCGGTATCTCTAAGTTCAGCGTTGAGACTTATGAGATCCTCAACGACTTCTTCTCCAGTTAAATCGCTGTCAACATTGTATACCAATAATTTTGGTTTCAATGTTTTTTGTTCAACGACATCGAGATTACTTTTGAGCAAGGCTTCTCTTGTATTTCGATCGGCCGGTTTAATATAAATGTCTCCGGTTCTTTTGATAGTATTTGTCACCATTATGTTTGGTCTTGGGTTGTTTTTTAATATCTCGGAATAAGCTTGTTTTTTCAATTCCAGAGATGTCTTACTCTCTGTGTTTTTAACAATGTAACCTAGATCTGGTGTTTCCTTTTTTGCTTTTTCAATTAGCTTTCTGGAACGTTGTCTTTTGTTCTTTTTTCTTTTAACAGTAATAAATTCTTCATTATTGACTATGTTTTGTGGTTCATTTGCACTTGGTGGTCTTAGTCTAGACCCCAGGCGACTTTTGATAGTCCGAGGTATTGTATTGTTTACTTGTTTTTTAGTTGGGTTTACTAATTTCTCGATAATTTTCTTCAATTCTCTTACTTCATCTCGAGTAGAAGATATAATGGTTTCTATCTTGTTTGAAATCAATGTTTCCATGTTTTTCTCCATTTTGTCAAATTTTGTTTTAAAAGTTTTATAATCATCTGATTCTATTGTTGCCATCTTTTGTTTGAGATTTTCTACATATACTATTGATGTTTCAAATTTTTTCATTGTAGTTTTTTCGACTTGTTGATTATGAATTATCTGGTTATGAAGCTCTCGTAAATTTATTAATAGCGAGTCTATATTCTGTGTTTTTTCGTTTGTATCTTTTACGCATGTTGGGCATTTGTCGCAGGTGTTCTTTGTTTTTGCAGGATTTTGTTGTTGTTCCTGTCTTTGTTTTTGTTTCTCTTTTTCTTTTCCTTTTTCTTTTTCCAGTTGCTGCTTTCTCAAAGCGGATTTAAATTCTTGCATAATTCCATCATCTGATTCACTATCCGATGTAGATTCTTGATTAGGTGGTGGTTCTTTAGTTTTCTTAACCGTTGTTGTCTTTTTGGGCTTTATAGCTCTTGAAGTACTTGGTTTGTCTCTTTCGTCCATGTTTGGATGTTGCTTGTTATCCTGAAACCCTAGATATCCCCAGAAACCCGCCACCTACGCTACAAATCTTATCTGGACGGGTTTGAGTTACTTTTGATTTCAGACTTGTAAAATTTTCGAAAAATAAATTAATTAAAGCCTGTTGATTTCCGATTAGCAACGGCGTAACGGAGATATTTAAATCCGAACTTAGAAAAATTTATCGAAAATCAAACTGTTAGCAAGGCGGGTCGCTAACGAGTTTGTTGATTTTTGGTAAATAAAAATTTTTGTTTAAAAATATAAATTTTCGAATGTTCAAACCGCCCTGAAGGGTGCGTATTTGAACCTACGGAGTTGATTCTTATATCAGAAGAAAGGAAGCAACCGTGGGTATGCTCCCTGTAAATTCCAAAGTTATAGGTCCGTCCAGATAGGAGTAATAGCCCTATCCGTTCTGTCACTATGGAAAAATATATATCTGACTTCCCGATAGAGTTCATTCATTCACTTAACCCCACGGGACTCCCTCTTCATGACCTGGCTCTCAAGGTGGGCGCTGTCGTCATGCTGCTCAGAAACCTGGACGCCAAAAGAGGACTTTGCAACGGTACGAGGATGGTAATTGTCGAGCTTCGACGTTTGAATTTCAGAGCTAGGCTGCTCAACGCTACCGAGCACGACGACGACATCATAATTCCCAGGATTCCGCTGACCACTACCGAAGCTGACGGCTTACCCTTCAAGTTACGACGAATGCAGTTCCCAGTTCGATTGGCTTTTTCGGTGACCATCAACAAGTCTCAAGGACAGACATTCGACCGCGTTGGAATATATCTGCCTTCTCCTGTGTTCAGCCACGGACAGTTGTATGTGGCGTTCTCCAGGGTGAGAAACGCTGAATCCGTCAAAGTTTATATACCGACCGATGCCAATGGAGTTACGAAGAATGTGGTGTACCGTGAGATTCTCTAAATATTTTTTGTTATGTTTATAAAACTTATATTTTTATATGTATTCTTCTTCTGTAAACATTTGCTTATATTCTCTGATTATGAGAAACTTCTGCGTCCTGTCTTTCATAAATTATTTATACATCATATTGTTATACATTTTCTTCATATATTCTTTAGCTTAAGAATTCATAAATGCTCTGATTATGAGAACTTCCTTCTGCGCTCTGTCTTTCATGGATTACTTATATTCTATGTTTTTATATGTATTACTCTTCTGTAATCTTTTGCCTATATGATTATGAGAATTTTTCTCGCTCTGTCTTTTCTTTTATGAATTATTTATATTTTTATGTATAACCTCAACATAACTTTATTGAGCTTTAAAGTTCCTATATTCTCTGATTATGAGTCTTTCATAAAATATTTATATTGTTATACATTGTCTTCATGTATTCTTTTATGGATTACTTATGTATTATATTTTTATATGTATTTCTCTTCCGTAAACTTTACTTGTATTCTCTGATTATGAGAAACTTCCACATTCTGTCTTTCATAAATTAATTATATTTTATATTAAAATACACTTCCTCCTTATATACTTTAAATTGTTGACGACGAGTACATTTTATGTACTCTGATTTTGAGAAAGGCATTGGCGACCTCCACGTGGTCTTTCTTGGATGCGTTTTTCACTAAGAATGTTTAGAGTGTTAAACGTAACTAACGCCAACATTTACATTTACACACTTATTGTAAAGTATTCACATGTTTTTATTTTTTTTTTTCAGACAACATCAAGGAAAATCGCTCATTTAAAGTTTTTCGTACGCATACTTGCATTGTATACATAGATTAATTATTATTGATGGAATATGTTATGCATTATGTCTTCTTTCTTTGAACTGACCACTGTAAATATACTGTATTTGATTATTTTTTAACTTTGATAAAGATTCCATCTGTCATTTATGTGCCAAATAAATTGTATTCGACATATTTTTAATAAAAGTGATCCCTTCATTATGCTATAGGTTTGTTACAGGAGAAGACTCTAATAATATTTTTATTTATGCTTTACTGAATTGGAACTGAAAAATTCTACAACATTATTACTAACACCAATGTTCATTATTGTGCAATAAAATGTATCATTTAGTATTCGCTTATAACAAGATCTATCTACATATTAATGCTTATTTCTGTTATATTTAAATGTATTTTTTTTTTACCCTTTAATTATTGTTGGTTTGTACTACATATTGATTGATAATTAGAAATCAAATGTGTTATGTATTGCATTTTTAAATTGTGATATTCGCTTTGTACATTAAATTATGTTTAAATATAATACATTTTTTAATTGTGCCATACTTTTATAATCAATATATTTTTAATGTGTTTTTAAATCATATTAAAATTTATTACTTTTATTCCCTTCAATATGCTATTTAAATGTATTTTTTTTTACCCTTTAATTATTGTTGGGGTTTGTACTACATATTGATTGATAATTAGAAATCAAATGTGTTATGTATTGCATTTTTAAATTTTGATATTCGCTTTGTACATTAAATTATGTTTAAATATAATACATTTTTTAATTGTGCCATACTTTTATAATCAATATATTTTTAATGTGTTTTTAAATCATATTAAAATTTATTACTTCAATTCCCTTCAATATGCTATTGGTTTATTACAGGAGAAGACATTTATAATATTTTTATAATCATTAGGAGTTATTTTATTCTATAATTGAAATATCAAGATCTATATGCATATTAATACTTTTTTTAATTCTATTCCATCTATTCTATAATTATTATTGCCCTCTGCTGTTTGATGGTTTTACTTTTTTACATGGTTTTATATGTTTAACACATGTAAATTGAGGGTATGGTACTGTAGTGCTTATAATGAAACGATTAGGTAGGTATATATACTTTTTTACAATTACAAGCAATTGTTGGTGTTCTTTAATTAAATTAAACAATGTAGGTACCCTTCACGATTCCATTCAATATTATGATTCACATTTTCTACAGCAAAGAATTACAATTTAATATTCCTACTCCGTACAAACTACTTTGATGGATATAAAATCCTAAAAAAAAGTTGTGTAAACAGTGACTGCTAGATAGCGAACGCTGTTGACGCCGAAGGCGTCTCAGTTTTCCACCCTTATGTGTTATCAAAAGTTATAATTATCACACGATTCGTAACCGTGGTAGATTGTTGCAATTCTACATAAAAATGATTTGAATTATTCTACACAAAAATGTTTTGAATTATTAATTGTAAATTATATAAAAATAAAAGCGAATTACACCCTCAGCGAGGCACACAGAAGCTAGTCAACATTAAATATTTATTTCAAGGAGGTCGAACAATCAAACTCCTTGATAACGATATGAGAGCACCTAGGTATTGATGCGGGAACTATTTTACGATGTCCCATCCGCGCCTATAGAGTTGCCAGCCCGTGAATACGACTACACGAGGTAAAGGAAGGTTAGGGAAAAACTCCGGGCGCTTAGCTTATCGCAAATCGATATATAGAACACACCAGAGTCCCCGGGCTACGGAAAAAGACATCGCACGCACACGCGAGACATTGACCGAAATACTCGCAGTGTATCGATAACGCGAATAAATTTTTCGACTTAATCTGTTCCGAGAAATCGCGACCGGTCGAACCGCGTCCCACTAGCTGCGTATCGAACGTATCTAATTAAACACACACCATCATAGCAGCGCCGCCGTAATCTAATAACCGGTCCGCGACACGACAGCCGCCGCTGCTGTCGCCGGTATCGTAATAGACACGCGTGTGCCGCCGCCGTTAACGACGTAGATAAACACGCGCAGCGAAAACAGTCGTTTACGTAAACACTGCCGCCGCGCTGTGATATCCGCGTAACGTGATAGTGTGTTGTTTATCAACAAAACAATTTATTTGTTTTCAACATTTTTCTTTTCCCTTATTCTCGTACGCGGATTACACATCACAGTACCACCACGTAGAATAGAGAAATAATTACACACACGCAAAACACACGATACGCCTGCGCACGTACGATCGTTTATTAACCGTTGCAAATAACGACAATTTCCGCAACATTAATATGTTCGGAAAATTGTTAAATCAACTAACGTTGAAAGAAATGCGTTACGAATGCGAAACACGCGGGCTATCCACTACGGGCACCAAAGCGGATCTCGAAACGCGTCTAAACGAATTTTTTTTGTCGCAAAACGTCGAGCCCGGTCTTATCCGATTTTCAATAAAATCGTCGAGTACGACCGAGGCGTTTAGTGATGACGAGCAAGGCACCTAGGACGTCGCTCAAAGTGAAGGGGCGGTCGGTAATCCACAAGGACACCACCACCCTGTAGCTCAGAGTGATCCGGGCACCTCGCAGTCGAATCTACTCGATCTCAACGCGAGTTCGTACGCGACTGACACCATTCAGACCGCTCACGAACAAATAAAATTAATTCGTCAAACGACGCGCAACAATTCGAACGAGCCCTCACTCGAAACACGGTTGTCGGGCCTCGAAGGCTGTCTGACCCGCTTTTTCGACGATCAATGTCGGATTGCGGAAAGCATCAGACGTATCGAACTCGACATACCGACGTCGAGGCCCGAGCGGACCGAATTGACCTACCAACCGCAGCCCACACACACACGGACTAGGGCGGACCCACAATGGGACCGGATAGGTAGACAATCCATGTCAGCCCCCCAACAGGCCCCCCTTTTCCACAGCATCGGACGGGTACCCGACGCACAACCGCACCACACGAATCGGAATTACAGCCGCGAAGTCGGAGGTGCACAACGACCTCCACACGCGTTAAACTCGTGGTACGACGCCAACCGTGATGCACGAACTGAATACGATCAACATGATCGATCGATCCACTTCGCGGACATGTACCATTCGTACCGGCTACCGGCCCCGTCATTTTATGCCCCCGAATGAGGATTTGCGCGCTGCGCGAGCATCCCTACCCGAGTTCTCCGGAACGAAGGCGGAGGACCCCGTACGGTTTTTGGAGAATACTGAATCGATTCTAGGACAGGCTAGAATACCACCAGCGGGTTGGACAAGGGCAGTCGAATCTCAATTAAAAGGGACAGCGGGAAGATGGTGGGCATCTATCAAAATCTTGGACCTGTCCTGGCATGAATTTCGGTCTGAATTTTTAGAAAATTTCGACAACGCTGAAATTCAAGCCCAGTTGAGGGCAGAAATTGTTTCTGCGCGACAACCCGATAACCAATCCCTTTCCGAATTCGTCCTTGCGAAAAATCAATTAGTGCGCCGCGTTAACACTGGACTATCTGAAGCACAGTTAATAGGTATAATTGCGGGCCTAATGCGTGACGAATACCGGACCCACGTTCGTTTACAACGGCCAGTGACATTTGTCGAGCTACGTCGAATAGCCGCAATCCTGGCCCCTACAACGAACCTACCTGCTCGACCACCGGATTGAGCACCTCACACACAAGGGTAGAAGGGTCCCCGACAGGCGACTCGGCCCCTAAACAGACCACTCCCTCGCACCACACCCGAAGGTAAACCACCACCGTGGCCGTGTAGATATTGTGGGGGGACCCACTGGCATAGCGAGTGCCCCCACAATCCCACGTCTTCGGGAAACTGCGGGGGAGGTGGAAGGGACTAGTCCTCCCTACCACCTCCACACAACACCACACCAGCCATTCGAATTTACAACACACACCACCCGTTGGCATTACGGACGGGTATATTACCAACAGACGCCTTTCTGGCAAATCGTACCGTAAGTCGGTTAAGTCGAATACTGGACCAATGATTACCGAACAGTCGTCTTCGGAAATATCCTCCGTCAATTCACCCGTGGTTGCTCAAAGCACCACGGCGGCCATCACAAATTCCGACGTTCCAACGTACGCCCGACATCAACAAGTCGGCTGCGTCCCTCGAATCCCAAACCTACACCACCCCAATCATATCTATCACCCCAAAGGTGGTAGTCATCCGGCTTCAGGGGAAGTCTTAGGTGTAGGGACAAAGGTAATAGGGAACGAAACGGTTGTCACCAAAAACAACAAGTGACGGGCTAACCACACTCGGTCCTCCCTTTCGGAAAATTCGCCTGCTCCAGTGGCGCGGTCTCCGAGCACAGAGGTAATCGACGAGAACATCTTGGTAATGGCGGTTCGCCCCATTCATCAAAGACCCACCGTCGCGGTTAAGAACTACTTACCCCGCTCGCATAAGTCCCCCACATTTAGGAACGTTACACAAACATGCCACGACAAAATTCCGACTCCAGCTGTGAAACTTGAATTTAGGTCAGTCTTTGTAAGAGCGCTTCTAGACTCACAGGCCCAAAAATCGTATGTAAGCCCAACCATAGCCCGTAAATTCGGATCACCCATCAACGGACTACCCACACTGGTTAGAATGGCGAATGGACACACCACCTCCACGAGTGGTACCTCCGCCTTCGAAGCCAAAATCGGAGACCTCACCATCCCTTTCGAAGCAACCATAATGGACGAATTGTATTGTGACGTATTACTAGGACATGACTTCCTCGTAGAGCACGAAGTCTCTTGGGACTACGTCGCATGCACCATCCACCTGGGCGCTAGAAGGAGGACAACAGCATGTTGGAAAGGGCGCACAACACCCCCAACACAATCCCCGATTTATCAGCTTTGGAAATCGCCGGAGACCCGGAAACGCGCGAAAACTACACCGTCGTATTAAAAAAAAATGCGGCTGTTTTCAGCGACCAGGTCGGTCGAACGAAGCTCATTGAGCATGACATCATTCTCAAAACTCGCACACCCATCGCACTCAAACCTTATCCCTACCCAATAGTGAAACAAAACATTATCGATGACATGGTTATATGGATATGGAAACACAGGGCCTTGTTGAACCGAGCACCTCCCCATGGGCAGCACCAGTAGTCTTAGCTAAGAAAAAAGATGGCTCAACACGCTTCTGCGTAGACTATAGGCGGCTGAACGATGTGACCGAATCTGACGCGTACCCAATGCCCGACTTAAACAAGTTGATAAGGCAAATGAGGGGAGCGAAAATTTTCAGCGTTTTGGACCTTAAGTCGGGTTACTGGCAAGTACCACTTAACCCAAACGCTAGGAAATATTCAGCATTTCGAACTCGCAGGGGGCTGTATCAATTTAGAGTTCTCCCCTTCGGTCTCAAGAATAGTCCCATGACATTTGTACGGCTCATGAACGAAGTTTTAAGAGGTTATCTGGACGAGTTCGTCCAGGTTTATTTGGATGATATTGTTATCTTTTCCGCAAATCAGGACGAACACCGATACCACTTGGACAAAGTTCTTGACGACTGATGAGATTTGGAATGACTTGCCACACTAAAAAGTGTAAGATTGGTTCTACCGAAATCTCCTTCCTAGGGCATCTTGTTGACTCGGAGGGCATTCACAAATAACCGGAAAAGTTAGAGTACATAAAAAATTTTCCGGTACCGAAAAAAGTTAGGGACTTGCGTAGGTTTTTAGGCGTGTGTAATTGGTATTGTCGTATTGTCAGTTTGTTAATAACTATGCCGACATCATTGCCCCCTTAACCGATAGACTTAAACAGGGAGCGAAAGGGTCATGGACGGATGTCGAACTGAAAGCATTTGACTCTGTCAAAAGTGCCCTGTATGACTCCCCTAAATTATCCCCACCCGATTACACCGAGCCCTTCTGTCTCCAGACTGATGCTAGCGAGCTAGGCGCTGGTGCAGTACTTTTCCAAAGGGGTGACAGACCTGAGGAAAGGCGCATCATCGCTTATGCAAGCAAAAAGTTCTCGGACACACAGAAGTGATATGCCGCCGTAGAACGCGAATGCTTGGCAATTATATGGGCTACGGACAAATTTAGACCATTTCTCGAAGCGCGACCGTTTGAGCTATTTACAGATAACGTAGCGCTAACTTGGCTACATAGGACAAGGGACAACAATTCAAAATTAACGAGATGGTCACTCCAACTCGCAAATTTGGATTTCCGCACGATACATGTACCCGGCGTGCAAAACGAGGGACCAGACATGCTTTCACGGAACCCTGCCCCAGGCCCACCCGTAGATGAGGATCAGCTCGAGGAGCGCTTAGTAGGGGTACCCATATCACCACCCACCAACACTACTGAACCCCTAGCTGATAACATCTTCGCTACAACCGAAACGGTCGATGTACGTGCTGACGTCCCGTTTTCCACCACAACCCTCGTGTCTTGGCAATCCAATGACCCCCAGACGCGAGACATCATCAGCACACTGAAATCAGACACCCCTGCACGTAACACCAGGAGCGCCACTACAGATACGGACAAATTTGTCCTATCGGATGGCCTCCTGCGGCAAAACGTAAAGGATCACTCATCAATCGTGATACCCAAAACCCAGTCCCAACAGGTGATCTGAAGGTATCACGACCATATCACAGCTAGTCACCCAGGGTGGGAGGAATCTTACCGGGCAGTCAGGGACCGTTTCTATTGGAAGGGGCTCAAAAATGACTTGAGGTTGTATGTCAAGTCACGTCACATATGTGCATGTACTAAACCACTCAACACACGGTCTAATGACCCCACCACCTCCAGAAAACCCCGACACCCCTGGGAGGTTATCAGTATAGATCTAATGGGACCCTATTCTCGCACGAATAAAGGAAAATCCTATATCCTGGTAGCTACTGACTACTTCAGTAGATGGACCGAGGCATACCCATTCGGAACAGCCACTACTAAAACCATTACCGAAACGCTTGAGCGGGAATTTTTCTCACGTTTCAGCTACCCCCGCGTATGTCTCAGTGACAATGGCCCCCAATTTGTGTCAAATGACATGCTCAGCGCGATTGAACGATGGGGGGTGGAAGGTTGGACCACTCCAACCTATCACCCAAGAGCCAACCCGGTCGAGCGCCGCAATCAGGACTTGAAAAAAGGACTACGCGCGGCACTCACCGACGGAAAGCACACCACCTGGGATACAAAGTTAGCCCCTATTTTATTCGCTATTCGAAATCGGCGAAATGTTCAGACAGGATATCCACCATCGGTAGTAGTACTCGGACGCGAGTGCAAAAGACCCGGTGACTGGACCCTAAAATCTGATATACATACGCCGATCGAACCGACAAACAGGGATAGACTTAAGCGGGAGGTAGAAATTACAGGCAGACACACCGTGGACAAAGTGACCGAGAAATGCAAATTCTCGGAGGGAGACGTTGTTTTATAAAAGCCCACCACTTGTCCAAGGCTCACAAAGCTTTCCATACGGGAATCGCACCTAAATGATGGGGTCCCGTAAGGCTGGAGAAGCAAGTGGGTAAAGGGGTCTTCTTAACCAATCAGCTACCGCCTAGGAAGATCCACGTGTCTTGCCTGAAACGCGCAAACAATTAATCATGTAAACAATTATGCGCGTTTTTTTTTCAGAACCATACAATCAAGGTATGGACCAGCACCAGTTGGTGAAGATGTTGGACCAGGTGAAGGAGGCGGTCGTGGCGCAGTCGGTCACCTCCCGGTTACGGACGGTCGAGGAGGTCCAGCGGGCGGAGCTCGCCCGTATCAGGTCCAAGCCGCTCCTATGGGCCGCTTACCGCAGGGGATGGGCGGATCGGAATGCGGACCTGGTCAAAACCCTCGGGTCGAAGGCAGCCAGGGAGCCACTTCCGCCGAATGATACCTCCACGGCGAAACGGCGTGGCCCACCACCCACCGGGGCGAAATCGGCCGCTAAGCGGACACTGGCCGCTAAACCAACACCGACCGCCCGGGCAGCTCCGGCCACACCAGTGGGAGCTACCACGTCGCCCCGTCCTGCTGCCACACTACGTCCGTCCGGTGCGGCCACCAAGCCACCACGACCAGCGACAACCTGGGTGCGACTGGCCCCGGGACGCCCCTTGGTGCCGAAACTACCACCAGCAGACCCACACCCACCAACAACGAAGTGGTTCTACCGTCTACCAACACCACCGCCTGTACCTTCTGCCAAACTTGGGCCATTCGACCCCTGGCCAAAGCCCGTACAGCCGGCAACACCACCAGCCATAACATCAACGCGGTCGGCAGAACGGGCCAAGGAGCGGAGGAGGGAACATCAACGGCAAAAAAGGATGCGGGCAAGAGCCGAGAAGTTGGGCCCTAGCCAACAACACCGGCTAGCGAAACCACCTGTCTCGGTGGAGTCAACCATCGACCCGGGATGCCAGGAGCCGGTGCAGGTATCGACCTCGGGAGCAGACGTTCCTACACAGGAACTGCGACTGGGGCTGGACGCCAACCCGGAGGAGTCGATGGAAGTCGACGATTTAATCCTCGACAACTCCAGGTCACCTCTCCCGACATTCTCGGAAATCGAGGATGACCAACCCTCATTCTTCACGCCTATCACGTCCCCCAGGGCGGACTAGACGCCACAGCCGGGCTGCGACCCGTCCTCGAAGGACCGGACATCGCTCCCACGCAGTGAAGTCGTCCCCATTACCACTGGGAGGACTTCATCACACGGGCGGAACAATCAGTCGACGACCCGACTTTCGAAGTCCGGACATCCTCGACAGAATGACCGCCGAAACAGATACGGGACAATAGTGTACCAGACTGGAGCGATACCGCGATTGGCGGTTTAGCAGGGGGTATGACGCGGACCCGTGCGGCAACCGTTATCGAAACGGTTGTCGCCGACCGCGTCTTAATATCACTCGTCAACCACCAGACCGCGGCACGCAACATCGTCATGACACCCCGTCTCCCATCCATCACTGGAAAGGAGACGAGAGCGGTCGCGACGACATCCGTCCGGTACGGCATTTGAATCGTTCTGTTTTTCCGACACCCCGGAACGACTACCATCGATCCGATAGTGCGTCATTTTGATGTTTATCTATTGTATATGTGATCTTATATTCAGTGAACGACAATACACCTAAATTACTATACTAAACACATTGTTTTTTTTATTATTATTATTATTATTATTATTATTATATTTGTGCCGCCCGTTATTTAAATCGATGTGTGCGTGTAGTATTGGCGACTACCTCGCATACCGCGTCACTGGTGTTACTTTGTTCATCTTCTTCATCTCCAGTTACTGTCTCTAGGTGATAATTATTCAAATATGTAGGCTGAGTTCTTTTACGTTTTGATCCTTTAACAATAATATTTTTATAAAAATTAGAAACATTTAAAAATATGGAAACAATAAATTACTAATTATATAAATTATAACTATAACTAATAACTACTCGTATACCTAAACAATCAATTTGTAAAGTTATATTAAATTCTTCAGCCATCAATTCAATTTTTTTCCAAATTTCATTAAACTCATCTTCACATCTTAATTGTTCAAAAGATTTTATAACTCCATTAATAGTTTCTTCTGCTTTTCCTAAAGTTGTAACATGCACCATTATATGTAATATGGTTGTGATGTAATTACTAACAAATAATGATATGCATATTCTCGAGTCGTACGGTGATAAAAATGCACATTTATAAATTATATAAATAGCTATCGCATTCATAATTGTGATGTAAGCCACGCGCAGGTCATAAACGGTGCAATTCACATCCTGTGACCATGAACAACTGTAAAAGAAAAAACATTTCGTCGAATTTTACGATCAAAGGCCAAGGGAAACCAAGTGGCGAAAACAACACCAAACAGAGTATATAAAGGCACCGTTGCACCACCAACGACAGACGTATCCAGCCATCAAGTACAAACACTCCGCTTACGACAGTCATATTTACTTTGTTATTACTCTGCTGATTTTTCTAAGTGTAAAATAAAATTATCATACTCTATTCTTTCAAGTTTAAATTATTGAACTTATATTAAAACACTTAGAAGTACTATTCAATCATAACATTATCGTAGCGTCCTCAAACCACTCGAGGCACGTCACAAAGTAGCGGATTTCGACTGCAGAGTAATACTAAGCATATTAATTATACAAAGAACATCTTTCAATAATGTTACCCCAATCAAAAAGTTACAATTTTTTATTTGGCTAAGAATACCTGCAAAAAAATATATGTATATAATATACAATATATAAATAAATAGGTACCTAAAAACAAGCTTAACTGTGAAGTAACAATGATATATTTATCAACACATACATTTATAGAATCATTTTTATTTATAGTTTAATAATTTAATTAATCTTAATTAATTCACCTATAGCCTCAACTGCATCTTTATCATTTTGGTCCTCAACTTCATTTATTAAAAACTTCAATATTGCAGGGTAATTGTTGATCATTGAATTACAATTTTTGAAACGGCATACCCGAGTATCACATATTCTAAGCACATTGCCTTTTCTCAAGCCTAATTTAGACTGTATTGAAATAAGCTCGGAACAGTTTGATGGTCGTGAAAAATGAATATATAGCATTTCCAATGTATTAAATACATTTCGGGCACACTAAAATAATTTAAATTCATTATAATTAGTGCTTATTAAAAATTGGGCATTCTAACATTCTATAACTTCACTCCTTTACACATATCTACAACAACTAAATTAAGTCTGTGTGCCATACAATGTGTGTAAATTGCATTAGGATATAAACAATTTGGCCTGTACACCTCCAAGACAACCTGACATCACACTAACACCATCATAAGATTGTGCTACTATATGCAAGGAGTTCATACTAATATTCAAATTTTCAAAACATTGATAAATAGCAGCAACAATACTATTAGCGTCTTGTCCACTGGAAACATCAACAAACTGTAAAAACCTTTCATAAGATTCAAGACCGACTGCATAACGAATACAAACAAATAACTGCTCTTGTTTATGGCTTCTGTAAAGTAAAAAAATATAGTACCAACTATAACAAAAATACACGGAACGCAACTAAAATATTTATTATGATACTATGATTATTTAGATGATTGTTTAGATGAGTAAATTAAAAACTATTGTACCTGGCTTCATCCACCATTAAAGCAAAATGTCCAGTCTTAACAATATTGTCAATAATTGTCTGTCTAACAAGATCTGCACAGATTTCTATAATTTCTTCCTGTACTTTCCAACTTGTTTGACTATTTTTTTTGTTATAATAATGTTCAAAATCTGGTATAAATTTTGAAAATACAATATTGCATAATTCTTTAAAGTTACCTAAAACAATATACATAGTTCATTGTATCAATAACACAGAACAAATCATTAATTTTTAATTTTCTATACAATTTTACCTTGATTTAAAAAATCATAATTTTCATTATGCCCTTTGTATGAAATACCTTGCTTGGCTAAATACAATACAATTTCAATTAAGTAAGACATGTACTTTCTATTTTTTGCCACTTCTTCTTTATGAAAAGATGATAATTGGGTAATTACAGATCCTGTTTCTTTTGTTTTTTTATATAAATTCATTTTTTCAACATTTGTCAGATGGTTATTAGAAGTGAAATGACCATTAACTTTTGTACCAAACTGAAACAAATTAAATATTTAAAATAGATCAAGCTAATATTAATAATAATAATTGCATTGGTAAATTATTTATTATATTACTTTTAGCCAATTATCAAATCCGGAATGAGTCCATACATCCTGGGTGCAGTTTCCTGTACTAAAAATCCGACATACATAAAAAATGCAGCATTTCGCTCAATGCTATATTCTAACCACTCAAAGTCATTATACCATTGGCTACGAAATGATCTGGATTGTTTTCCAAATTGCTTTTTTTTGTATGACTAAAGAGCATATAAATGTATGTTTAGAATTTAGAGTGTTTCGACTTAGGAGTTAGGTTAAAATTTAATCGATACTTACCGCTAGAACTGGACGACGAGGACCTGTACTTAGAGTTCCCAAATCATTAACGTCTATGTCATTTTTTGACGTACCCGACGAACAAGGCACATCTGGGTTATCCAAGTCTACGTTTGTGTGTTTTTTAAATAAACTGAACATTTCAAAGTACAGGGTGGGGCGTGGTTAATTCCTTATTTAAAAAAATCATAACACAAAAAGTATTGGCAATATTGATTTAATTATTTTTTCTGTGTACAGAAGTACATTTAAAGTTTTATTTTATTTGGTTTTAAAAACGACATCTCGAAGGTGGCCACCGTTCTCATCAATGCACTGAGATAGTCGGAGTTTGAAATTGTTGTCCACTTTTTCCAGCATATCTGTGCTTCTGTCGGCGATAGCAGCACGAATATTGTTTTTTAGATGATGAAGGATCTTTGGACGATCAGTGTATACCAACGATTTAAGGTAGCCCCACAGGAAAAAATCACATGGGGCTAAATCTGGCGATCGTGCTGGCCACTGAAGATCGCCTCTAAGAGAGATGAGCCGTTCGGGGAAGTGTTCACGCAAAATATTCACTGACCTTCTTGCCGTGTGAGCTGTGGCGCCATCCTGTTGAAACCACACTTCCACTACATTCATTTCTACAAGTTTGGGCAGAAAAAAATCCACAATCATGCTGACATAACGTTCAGGATTAAATCTTCAAAGAACCATGGGCCAATAATGCCGATTCTGGATATTGCACACCAAACAGTCACACGTTCTGTATGCAGAGGCTGCTCATGAAATTCTCTCGGGTTAGTGGCGCTCCAATATTGCATGTTTTGTTTATTCACACATCCTGAAATATGGAAATGTGCCTCGTCACTAAAGAAACAAGGGCGTCCTGAGGCAGGTTTTCGAGGAAAGCTTCACATGCATTTTTTCGCGCAACATAATCGCGTGGATTAAGTTGTTGCACCACTGCTAATTTGTATGGGTGAAAATTAAGATCCTCATGAAGAATTCGTCTCACTGTGCGACTAGAAATCTCTAAAGCAGCCGAATGTTTGTGTGCAGATCGCCTAGTGGATTTCAGAATCGCCGCCCTTACCCTTTCGATGTTTTCTGGCGTCCTGACGGTTCTGGAAGGTCCATTATGTTTCTTCTGCACACTACCGGTATCCCTGAACGTTTCCACCCACAAACAAATCGATTTCCGATCAGGCACACGACCTGTAGGTGCGATATTGAAATGGTTTCTGAAAGCACGCTGAGTTGCGATGATCGAACGGCTGAAAGAAAAGTAGGCCTCCACGGCGAACGCGCGCTCTTGCTTTGTCCACTGCATTGTTGACACTGAACTAGTCATAACTAAAACCTTAGATAACGTGCTTTCGAACAAGCCATAAACCAACGCTCTACTATTAATAGCCACTAAGTTGTGAGAGTTTCAGATAAGGAAGTAACCACGCCCCACCCTGTATTAATTAATATTAACAAGTAACGTGTTAACGCAATAACACAACAAACAGACACTTGAATAAGTACTTGACAGTTAACGATCGACAAGATTTGATATTAAATATTAATCATTAAGGTATAAAGATTAAAGTTTATATAATAAAGATTTACACAATAAAACGTTATTTTACAACTCATACGGGTTCACCAGTAATATTGCAGTCCACCGCAATATGCATAATATATATATAATATAATATACTATATAGTGCTTTTTGATGTGACCTATTGGCTAAAAATAGCTTGTAAACAATATATTTCTCCGTAATGTATACCTTGTCCTCATCGTTAATCTTCCAACAATTATAGGAATATCCGAATACGGTATGAATTATAATGAATTATATGACTTACGACCAAATAATTATACATCTTTTTAGGAAATTTTCGACGATTTAAAAACATAAGACTTGTGGTTTTTCAATAAAATAATAAAAGTTAGATATAAAAAACAAGGGGTGCTAAAAACCTTTTTGCACCCCCCTAGTTGCGCCACTGCTAATTGTAGTGTTTAGAATAGACCGTAGACGTTGTAGACGTCTGCGTAGACGGATAGACTATTAGTATACCTAAAATAGATTATGTGTGTTTGCTGGGATGTTATTTCATAATGTGTAATAATAAAATAAGATAATAATTCATAAATAGTAAATAGTTAATTAGTTTAATAATAATAATTTTGATTGTTTGTTTCATGGTGTTTAGAGAAGAAAAAAATTAGTAAGTACGTAAGTATAGTTAGAAAAAAAATTAATTAAATTAAATTTTTTAATTTTTTAATTCTACCTAGCTCTAGTTTAGTCAATTTTGGGTTTGGGATTGTTGATGCATCAAAATGTCTTGAAAAAAATCGATGAACCTGATTATGATATTCAAATGACGGGTTGCCATTTAAAAAAATGTAAGTTTTATTGCGCATGCGCAAGATACATGATTTAAAAACATTGTAAGTCATAGAAATTTACGATCCTTTAGTGTAGTTTAATGTCCCGCAAACAGAATTGAAAAATATTTACATGGTAATGAGTGGTAAAGTGGCCCCTGCTTTTTGGGACACACGGTATACAATGTATATAATTTCATATGTTCATAATTGACGTTCTTTATTTTTAGTTATTAAAAATATTATAAAACGATTTTCTGATTTAAATATTTTGTGTCTCCTTTAATTTCATTTGGTGGTAAAGTTTGATTATTTCCGTACTTTTGTTTTAATTTATAATTTATTCCCGAATCGAAATTATATTGTTTTTCTATTTTAGTTATTATGTGATGCATATCAGGTGTATCTACTAAATTTCCTGTTATTTCTTTTACTTTATTATTTGTTATTAATTGTGTTTTTAATTTATTTAAAAATGTTTCATAATTTTCATCTTTTATTTCCTCAATATTATACATTCTACAAAGTGCATCTACATTTGAATTTAAAACTTCCGGTTTATATCTAATTTCATTATTATATTCTTCTAATTGGATTCTCTATCTAGCTAACTTTGATAAAGGATTTTTAAATTAAATAACCATATTAATGGTCTGTGGTCACTTACAATTATAAATTTTCTTCCGTATAAATATGGTCTAAATTAATTGACTCCGAATATTATTGCTAAGCATTCTAATTCCGTTGTACTATAGTTATTGTTACTTTTATTTAAAGTTTGCGATGCATATGCTATAAGTAAATCTATCGAAAGGCTTTATAAAATAGGATCATTACTGTTATGTTTTTGGTAATGATTTAAAAAATATGTTGAAAATATGTCCAAAGGTTACTTAAAATCATATAAAGTTAAATAATTTGACTAAAATGAAGGTCAATTATGCAACCCAAGTAAATGTTGGCAGTTAAATTTTATACAACTCATTAGTTACTACTTACAACTTATCTATTTGACTACTTATACTATGTTCCAATAAATTTTTAGTAAGTCAATGACAGAAGGTATTGAATATTATCGTACAAAAAATTGTTATGGACTTGAAAATTCATTAGAAACTCAAAATTTTACAATTTTATTAAATAATATGACGCAATGAACAGAAAATTTCCTACTGAAGGAATTAGCAAAGCTAGCAAGGATCTAGAGGTTTTTTCTGTTATATGCTTGTAGATATAGTATGCTAAAATACTTAATTATTAACTATGTGTTTTACATTTGAATACTGTATGCATGTGAATATGTTAGAATTCATTATTCATTGTAGTTTTAGTTTAATTAAATTTGATTCTAAGGTGTTATAAAATGTTATGTATGTATTTCATCAAATATTTTTTTGTTATATAGGCTATCTTAGAAATGAATGCATTTGATAGAATGTCTAGTTACTACTAATAAATTTGTTTTGTATTTTTTATTTATTAAATTATTTTACTAACATTTAAATGTTTTCTGTTATATGATGTATAAGGTACATGGTCAATAAATACATTTGATTCAATATCAAAATAGTCAGACAATAGATTTGTTTTATGATTCTGATTTAAACTCCATTATCAACTAATAAATAAGATATATCAGTTGTAGATAATATTAAATGTTTATTATATGTGGTATAATTTTTAATTCATAATGAAGTGTTTTTATACTTGTACAAATTAAGCCATGTGAGAAGTTTATGTTTTAATTAGGTATATTAGTGAATATTCTTATTACTGAAATTCATTTTAAAGACTTTAAATCAAAGTTTTATATGATTGGATGAATGGGAAGAAACTTTACAACAAGGGCTTATTCAAGAAAATGAATTTCTCACACTAAGTATTGCAGTCCTTACGAATAACATTAAAGTCTACCACTGATTTGGTAATATTTTTATTAAACGATTGTGGATTTAATTATGTTTTGACTTCAAAACTAAACTAAGATGCTTTAGAAGTAAACCATTTTATGTTTAATTAATAGATTGTTAATAACTCTAAAAGATTAATACTTTGTGTAAAATGTATTATCAACAAAAGCATAAAAAAAAAACAATAAGAGCGACTCGACTCATTGCTAATTTTTAAACATAAAGAAATAAACAGTTGCAAAATATGTATACATTTTATAAATATGATTCTTTCAATCTATAATGTATGCATATTATACCTAATTTTATGATTGCACATTTATATTTCAGAAATTTTTTGGAATCATTAAGCAGTCATCAAGTCCAAATGACCATCCTTCCACTCCAAACTTTCTACAGTTATATCGACTACTATCAGTTTATTCACTAGTGAAACCACCCAAAAGTAGTAATTGTGTAATTCCTTCAGGTATCTATCTTAACATCTTAACATCAAATATAAAAATTTATCTAGGTCAACTATATAAATAAGCTGCAAATTATGTAATTTATTTTTTCAGATAAAGATTAGGCACCAGTTATAACAATAAGTGATTTAAAGAATGCCATGTGTAATAATATATGCTCGTAAACAAATGACTAATATTAATCATCATTATAACTAATATAAAAGACTCCTAAAATTTTGATAATAAAGTTTAAAACTCGGTGAAACTTATGAGTTTTTTGAACCGTAGTAGAGAAAATAGATGGAATGCCCTTAAGATATTTAATTGTTAGATTTGATTCACCATTAAGGTATGTTTTCCAAGACGAGACACGTCGCAGCGACCTGTCGCTACGACCGACGACCGCGACTTGTCGTCGCGACGCATAATTAATACAGTTTGGATTTAATTATTATGGAGATGTTTATTAATAATAATGACATTTTGACTTTATTAATGGAAGAAGATGAAGAAGATTTTATATTTTCTTATATAAAATCAAAAAAAAGGCGAACTGATAATATGTTCAAGTATCGCGATACAGAAAGTTTTTACGAGGTGTTAATTAATAGACATTTAAAAAATAATAACATAAAATTTCGTGAATTTTTTCGTGTCAATATTCAACAGTTTGATTTTTTACTTTTTATGTTTGAGAACGATATATCTTTACCGCCAAGCAATAGAAATAAAAAACCAATTTCACCAGCAGAAAAGTTACGATCACTCTAAGGTAAATTAAAAATTGTAATCAATAATACTTACATTTATTTAAATGGTTCTGTTTAAATTTTAATTTTTTATAGATATCTAGCTACTGGTGAATCAATGCGTTCACTATCGTTTGGATTTTGCGTCAACTATAGTTATATAAGTGTGATAATCAAAATAACTTTATCTGCTTTAAAAACGAAATTAATTTCAATATTTATACCTAATACAAAAACTATTAACTTTGTGTCAAAAGCTGCTGAGTTTTCTTACAAATTGAATTTTCCAAATTGTATTTCGGCCATTGACGGGAAACATATACGAATTCGATGTTCCAGTAAATCGGGATCACTATATCGTAATTATAAAGATTTTTTCTCTATAGTGCTTCTGGCAATGGTAGATGCAAATTATAAATTTATTGCAGTTGATTACGGCTCTTTCAGAAAAGAAGGGAATAGCGAGATTTTTTTAAAATCTAATATGGGAAAACAAATACTCAATCGCTCATTCGGCTTCCCAGAAGAATGTACACTTCCAGGGTCAAATAAAGTAGTGCCTCATGTCATTGTGGGTGACGAAGCTTTTTCTGTTTAGATAAGCATATTATGAAACCCTACACAAAAAAAACAGCTACAGCCGATAAAACGAAAGCTATTTTCAACTACAGATTGAGTCGTGCACGTAGAGTAACAGAAAATGCTTTTGGCTTATTTAGCCAAGTATTCAGAATTTTCTACCAACCTATACACTTAAAAACAAGTACATGTGACGATCTTATATGGGTGGCTTGCTGTTTGCATAATATGCTCAGAGAAGGATATCTGGAGAAAAATAAAAATCCCTATTATGAATATGAACCGGAACAAACGCCTCCTACTGACAATATAATTTCATTTTCACGATCTGGTGGTTTCTCAAATGCAAAAAATTTCGGAGTAAGACATTCAAATCATTTTTCAACAATGAAGGAGCAATATCATGGCGAAATGATTTATAACTACCAGTTTTATTCATTAAGTACGTAATCTTTACTAGGTATAGGTACTTACCTACATTCTTGTGTATTTGTATCAAGTAGTATGGTTTTTATTTTTATTATTACCTGTTTATATTTTTCTAATTAAATATTTTTGCTAATAATTTTACTAACATTGAAAAATAATAAAAATAATACCTACCTACTATATTATACGAAATAACATGTATTATTCCATAAAATAAACAATATTTTTGAATCATTAGAAAATATTTTTTTTTTATTAAAATAGTTACATAGCTGTATCATAGACTGGCGAAGGTGAAAGAAAAGCGATCCAAGGATTTCCAAGATGTCTGGTGTATAAAAAATGAGGATAAGAGAGTTTTAACAAAAGATGAGGATGTGAAAAAAGATGGAAAGAATATTTTGAGAAATTACTGAACGAGGAATATCCAAAAGAAGCTTTAGAGAGTATGTCATGGAATGAAGGATTGATTGGTCTAGTGGGTGAGGAGGAAGTGAGAGATGCAGTGAAGGCGATGAAAAAGAAAAAAGCGGTAGGACCAGATGGAGTACCTGTAGAGGTGTGGAAAATGTTAGGAGATGTAAGCATTGGGTGGTTGAAAAATCTTTTTAATAAGGTACTGATAGAGGGAAAAATGTCAGAAGATTGGAGAAAGAGTTTTATTGTACCAATATTTAAAGGAAAAGGAGACATACAAGAATGTGGGAACTATAGAGGAATAAAGCTCATGAGTCATAGTATGAAGATTTGGGAAAAGATTATAGAGAAGAGGATAAGAAGTGAGACGTCGATATCAGAAAACCAGTTTGGTTTTATGCCAGGAAAATCGACAATGGAGCCATTATTTTGTGTTAGGCAATTAGTAGAGAAGTACAGAGAAAAGAATAAAAAACTATGCATGGTGTTTATAGACTTAGAAAAGGCGTATGACAGGGTGCCAAGGGAAGTTTTAAGATGGGCATTAATGAGGAAAAATGTCCCAAAAATGTATGTTAATTTGATCCAGGATATATATGAAGGGTCGAGTACTAGTGTCAAGAGTCGGTGTGGAGTATCAGAAGGTTTCAGTATAGGATTAGGTGTGCACCAGGGGTCAGCTCTAAGCCCCTACCTGTTCTCAGTGGTAATGGATGAGGTTTCAAAGGAGATACAGGGTGAGATACCATGGTGTATGATGTTTGCGGATGATATAGTTCTGATAGGAGAAAACCTGGAAGTTGTCAATAATAGGGTAAATGAGTGGAGGTTAGCCCTCGAAGAAAAGGGATTGAGAATTAGTAGAAATAAAACTGAGTATATTGAGTATGATTTTGGACAAAGAGACCAAGAAGTTGAAGCAATGAGGAGACAACTGACAATAGATGGTGATGTGATAGGTGAAGTTGAGAGCTTTAAATATTTAGGATATTTTGTTCAAAAGGACGGGGGCTTTGACATGGATGTGAAACATAGGATTAAGTGCGGGTGGATGAAATGGAGAGAGGCATCGGGCGTGTTATGCGATAAGAGAATTCCAATTAGGCTGAAAGGTAAATTTTATAAAAGTGTAGTGAGACCAACTATGCTGTATGGTTCAGAGTGTTGGGCAGTTAACAGGAGAATAGAACAAAGTATGAGTGTCGCGGAAATGAGAATGCTGAGATGGTTGAGTGGAGTGACAAGAAAAGATAGAATAAGGAATGAATACGTGAGAGGTAGTGTTGGTGTAGCGCCAATTGTGGACAAGATGAGAGAAAATAGGCTGAGATGGTTTGGGTATGTGATGAGGCGAGAGGAAACGAATGCAGTAAGAGTGGTCATGAAGATGGACGTTGAAGGGTAAAGAGGAAGAGGAAGACCAAAAAAGAGATGGTTGGAGACTTTGGAGAATGACATGAGGGCTGTCGGTGTGTGCAGAGGAGATGTGATTGACCGAGTAAAGTGGAGGTGTAGGACAAGGGTGGCCGACCCTAAATAGTTGGGAGGAAGGCGAAGCAAAAGAAGAAGAAGAAAAAGATATAGCTGTATCATCCATATTACATAAACTAAATGGTGAACATGATGTAGATTCCGAATATACACTTGTTGATGGAGATGCTTGATTCGTAGACACTGACTGTAAATACATGTTTTCTGTCGGAATGTGAACGTGATGAGATTGGCGAATACCTTGAAATTGAGAATTTGGTTGTTCTTGTATTAAATATTTTTCCTCCAACTCGGTCATTAATGCAAATATTTTTTTTTTTTGCTTTAATTCTTCCCTTACTCGGAAATTATCCATTTATTACAATATTCACTATTACGTCAAATGTATCAGTAATTTATACTATTACTTTATATTATTATATTATATTCAAAAATAAAGCGTTTGGAAAAATTGTATTTACACATATTGCAATAATATGTCATAAAATATAAAAGGTTATAATTTTATTATTATTATTAAATATTACCTCGACTTTTACAATATCGTACATATATATAAACTATGTAAGTGTAATATAAGCCAATCAAAATTATTGTTTATTGTATTTATTTATTTATTTATTGTTTATTATTATTTATTGTACAAAACGGGAAACCAGCTAATAATAACACTAATTTCATTAACTTCCGATTTATTCTGGTACAAATATATATATATATATATATATATATGATAGGTTATTTAAGTTATTTATATCATATAACGAAGAAAAATAAATACAAGTTATTGGGAAAAATTATTTTATAAGTTGAGTTATTTTTCGTACCACCTATAGGCCAGTCAAATTAGGTTTGAATTCGGAATTAATTAGTGGAAAGCTGGAAATTGTTTTAATTGCTTAAGTATAAGTCTAGTATTGGGGGAACATGTTTCCCCCCCCCCCCTCCGAGGTCGGCGTTGGCCGCCATCTTGAAAAAACAGCTCTAAAATCGGAGTTTTTTTAGTTTTTCGATAATTATTCAAAAACTATGAGTTTTATGAAAAAATGTTATCTGGTCTAAAATATAGAACGCTAAATTCTCTACAAAATCAAGTCCAAAAATAATGAGATCAGTCAAATATGAAGGTTCATAAGTGACGTTAAAAAAGTACGTTTTTTGAAGTTTTTAAAAAAAAATGATTTTTTTTTAGTTTTTTTAATTTTTTTTGAAATCCGTCAATTTTACGACAAAAAGTCATAACTTACTTTTTGTAGAAATTGTAATTTTACGTCGAGCAGTGTTATGTTCAATAATTTTGAGTAAGTATCAAGGTCAATAATAGACTTTGATATTTGACTCTCAAATCACCGGTTACAAATGTAGGCGCGTTGCAATACGTTTGTAACAAATTCGTATAAAATTTATCGTGAAAAAAACCAATAAATATTTACTCCTTTATACCTACTTGTAAATATAGTTATAATAGTATGAGTATAGTTACTAAGAAAATAATATTATGCAATTAAATAATAGTAATATGTCATATATTAAGTAACTTGTTTAACACAAAAAATCTAAGGATATTGTAATTATTTAATTTGAATTTACATAGTTCTATTGTATATATATATAGTGTTATATTATTTAAATAATTTATTTGAAACTAATTGAATTTATTGTTTATGTTACGGCCCATGTTATCCTTTTCGACTGCTCTTTCTGATCTTCTTCTTTCTAGAACAAAATAATTTAAATTTAAAATATAGTTACATTTTTTGAATTATACAGAAATAAAAATATATGATAATTTATACACACCGCATTAGTTAATTTTCAATATTTTTGATGTTGAAGGCCCATAAATATCTTCTTGGTCCCTTTTTTCTATCTGGTCCTTATCATCATTTTTGTCTTGTTGCCCTTCTAATTGATCTTCTTTATTATCGTTTTCTTCTTGTTCTCCATCTATTTCACAGTATTTTTCAATTTTTTTTTCAAAATCTTCGTCAGTTTTGAAATGGTCTTCTTGATCGTATTGTAAACAGTTAGTGCACGATTGTCCCCGACAGTTAAAACAAATATTTGAACAAGTCATTCCTAGTTTTCGGCAACTACACGATCCTCTGCATCCTTTCACACATTTACACGAAACTTTTTGCAATACTGATTGTGGAGCCGCATCTTTGTTCGTGGTAATTGGAACAAGACCGTATTTTGTATTCTTCCAACCCCAATCTAGGGGATTTTTTTCATTTCCAATCCACATTTGAATTTGGTGATATGTACGTAAAGAATGCTGACGAGCAGCTGCTTGAGTAGGAGGTAAAGAAGCAAGATTGAAACTCTTTTTCATTAAAGATTTTGCAAAAAGCTGATATCGTAATTTATCCAATGACAACATTTCGACACACTTATCTGCATACAGCGTAGTAATAAAAAGTTGACCAGCATCATCAATATCATTTGCATTAGCGTTGTCATCTAAGAAAATGGAAACAATATCTTGCAATTCGTTTTTTTTATCCAACAATTTCACGAATTGTATTTTTCCTTTTCTAAAAAATGCCGAAGTTGTGTCACATCCACTGAAAGCATGTAGAAACAATATGTTATCTTTAACATGTTTTGAATATTTTAAGTTGTTATTACTATAACACAAATGGTCTAATTTTCCCTTTCCTGGTTTCAAAAAATATATGTTTGTACAAGATGAAGGGGATAGAGCTGTCAGTAGAACCAAAAGATCAGTGTCTTCGCCAACCATAACAACACACTCTGCACTATTTGCGATCTCAATAGCACTTCGAACAATTAAAGTGTCAGCATCCTCGATAGCTTGCTTCACAATAAAATTTTCATTTTCAAGCTTTTCCCGTAAAAAATATATAAGACGTTTTTTGTTGGCATCATTGGAAAGGAATTGCTCTTGAGACATAGTTACACACATTGTCTCGTCAAAAAGTACATTTGCAGCTCCATGACGAATTGCTCTTCGATAGCGTTCTGCTGATTTGGTACTTTTATTTGAATCATCTGGATATCCATCGAAAACAATAGTGACACTATTTTTGTAGTATTGTTTCACATAATTGACGTACTTATTTAAAATTGAAGAAAATGTTTCTCTTATTTGCCAAACAACTCTATGTAAAAGAAAACCACCATCTATTACGTAACAAGCGTTTTCAAAATTATAGTCAGTTACATTATTAAACAAATCATAAAAAATTGATTTCTTAGTCTTCCTCATTCCTTTTTCATCGAATAGTGAGAGAGGATAGGGAGCCAGTTCAAATTCAAAATATTCTTTAAATTCTTCATCCGATTTTTTCATGTATGAAATTCGTCGAAAAATAACATCAGGACTAACAGGAATCTCTTCATCGTAAATTTATACTTTTGAAGTAAAACCTCGTAGAGGCATCACTCGATTTTTTCGCTGAAACTTTACTTGTCCAAAATTACTTCCAATTATATTTGTCATTGATTCAATGCCTATTTCATATGCTAGATGGCAATTTATCTCTCTGTCTCCTATCACTCCAGTACTTATGGACATAACATTTTCTGACTTAGTAAAAGGATCATGAGATTTAAACCAATCAAAGAACTTGTTTACATCAATGGTGTCTCTAGATATCCGTGACGTTCTGGCATCAACATGCTGTTCTGTTGTAGCAAATGAAACGCCACAAAATGTTTCTATTTGCTGTGAAATGTCTATCATAGTAGTCATTGAGTTAATCCATTTGGTCATAGTACCCTCAGTTATACCTCTTCCGTGAGTTAATCCACCATTACTTTTCATAGACCTCATGAGAGTCTGCTCGATCGTCATGTCTGACCATATTCCAGACCAAAACTTGTCAGATCGTCTAATTGTGAAATATCCTTTTGTTACGAAACGTTCATAATCTAGATTTGACAATTTAGACTTTAACTCTTGCATATCTTGTAAATAAAGATGACATGATTTCGCATACAAAAAATGACCACTCGCATGAAAATAAGGCAACATGTCTTGTATACATTGTAAATGCAAATTCCAATTTCCACTTCGTTCCGCTTGAATAAACTGTTTCACCAACGTAATCATATGGAAATATTGAATCCAAAGTTTTGCTGTTGCACCATTTGTCTCAAGTTCAAGTAGTTTCTTAGAAAAAATATTGAATATATTACTGATTTTGGAAGACGCTTCAATGTTATCAATAAAATATGTGATTCCGACGTCACTTAGAACATCAATCATTTCCAAGTGCTCTTTTTCAGAAAAATTAATTTTAGATAAGACGATTTTGGCTAAAGCTAAATGTGCTAAAATATGGGCTCTCAAAGCTCTTGAATATGCATGGCCAGTCAACATTTTTTCAGTTGAAGCTACAGCATAAGCAACACTGAACAAATCTTGTAATCCACATCCGTCCATAATATAGCCAATAGCACCCATAAAAGACATTAATAGATGAAAACCGCCAAGCCTAACTATAACTAAGCTGACTTCCGAATCGGTTGAACATGATGCTACTATATCTCGAGCTTTTATGTATAAAGGTTGATCGAAGGTTACAAAACAACAACTTTGATTCAATGACTTACATTTTTCAACTGCAGTAAGAAGTACCGAATATATTGTATCATATTTGAAGGGTGGTGAATTTAAAAATGGAAGACATAATATTCGTGATCTTGAGTACGTTTTATTTAAGGTGACCTTTTCCATGAAACCGTTCCAACCTGGAATATCGATTAAATCTTTCCACTTACCATAAATCCATAAGAAATCGCTAGGTAAGAGTTTTACTTCATTTGTTATTTTTTTGCGATAAACATCATTGATTTTAATGTTTGATAGTCCTTCTTTAACTGTTCGTTGAAAAGTATGCAGTTGAATGCGATCGACTTCTTCAATGGTTTGAGCAGCGAGGGTCGTATCTAATTTTTTAATGTTGGTTTCATATGACACTGAGGTGAAAGGAGTTATACATTGGATGCCTCCCATTGCGTGAAATGTATTTAATCCGTCTATGGTATCAATATTTACGTCTGCGTTGTCAAAAACAAATTGACAAAATGAATTTCGCATCACAACTTTTGGTGGATTTTTTATGGAGGACATCTCAAATAGCCTGATACTATTGTAAGAACTGCAAAAACCAAGGGCGGATATAACATCTAAGAGTTCTTTTGATCCATATTTTTTGTATATTAATGTTCCAAGACCAATTTGTATTGGAGAAAGAAAAGATCTTGGCCTAGTCGCAGCAATTATGGAGTGTGCAATTGAAAGGGTAGTGGTTTTTAATTTGTCTTCATCAGTACATTTTTTTTTTTTAATAATTGAATTCAAAAGAGTTTGAAGTGAATTCGGAACATCATTTTTAACGTTGTCAAGAAAAGTTTCTGGTGTAGGATAAGTGCGTAAATCGTAAACCATCGATCTGATATCCTCTCGGATTATATCAGCAGCTGCTTTAACAATACGGAGACGTTCTTCTTCTACATTTTGTTTTTTCGAATTGTACCAATTATCTGTTAAAATTGTGTAGTCAGTATTACGAAAACAAATGACTGGCTGTCTATTTATTCCAGTAGCTATCACAATTTCCTGGCCATATTTATCAATAAGTCTTTTTTTTAGAATTTTTTCGGTTGGTATATCCTTTGTAGTCATTGAGAATTTCCCGTAATGAAAATTGACATTGATCTTCATTGTTTTCAATATAATTACACACAAAATCAAAGGCAGCTGTTACTTCAACGTTTTCTGGTCGGCCTTTGGAGCTTTGCTGAGTGGAAATACGTTTAAAAAATTGTTTACCACAAGCACCGTGATATCTACCTTCAGCTGCAACAAGATCGGACACATTACCAACACGGAGAATAACATCACTGCCCCATTTATCATTTCTGTTCCTTGCAGTTTCCAAAAGACTGTCCTTGAAAACTAGTGTTTCAACACAATGAACCCGATCACGTTTTTGGACAGGTTTTTTAATTTCTTTATTTAAAAACTCGTCAGATGCATCCCCCTCGCATAACAAACATTTGTGTTTAAAATCAAAAACTGGAATATCTGATCTTCGAGTATTTTTGGTAGTGGTCAATGATGTAGCGATATTGTTTTCTTTGACATACGATTTACGGCAGTTGCAATGAACAGTCACAAACCAACGTCCTTCCAAAAAAATATGTTTTCCAACTTTGCGTCGTTTGCTACTATCTATAAGTGTCTTCAATCCACGCTCTTTGATAACTACACTTTCTTTGTTAGATAAAAAATCATCACAAATAAAACACTTCGAATCAGTCATTTTATTACACTAGTGAAAATAAAATACGGTCACAGTGGAATAAGAACAAGAACAAGAATGCACAAACGAACACAACGCACTTATTACAACGAAGACGGAGAACGCCCGCGAAAAAGTACGTATCGGCTCGGAAGTATACGTAAAACTGAATACTGAAATTGGATGGCAATTGTGTGTACGCTACAGACTATGTACAAGCAGCTGCTGTAGGCTGTTGTAGTTCAATAAGATAATGGTATTATAGGACCAGTCACCAATAGAAGGCGACCGAGGGTCGAATATAATACAATGTATATAGCCAGCTGCATTCCTGACGGCTTCATAGCATGTTTATTGTATACGAGATTCTACACCACACACATACACACACACATACATACGCTCGCACATATTCAGCATCAGTAGTTAGTACAAACAAAATACAATAAATATTGTGTACATTTGAAAAATAAATGTTTAGTATAAAATGTTACACGTTACCACTATACATAAAATATGACATATTATTATATTTTAATTGCATAATATTATTTTCTTAGTAACTATAATAACTATATTTACAAGTAGGTATAAAGGAGTAAATATTTATTGGTTTTTTTCACGATAAATTTCATACGAATTTGTTACAAACGTATTGCAACGCGCCTACATTTGTAACCGGTGATTTGAGAGTCAAATATCAAAGTCTATTATTGACCTTGATACTTACTCAAAATTATTGAACATAACACTGCTCGACGTAAAATTACAATTTCTACAAAAAGTAAGTTATGACTTTTTGTCGTAAAATTGACGGATTTCAAAAAAAATTAAAAAAACTAAAAAAAAATCATTTTTTTTTTAAAAACTTCAAAAAACGTACTTTTTTAACGTCACTTATGAACCTTCATATTTGACTGATCTCATTATTTTTGGACTTGATTTTGTAGAGAATTTAGCGTTCTATATTTTAGACCAGATAACATTTTTTCATAAAACTCATAGTTTTTGAATAATTATCGAAAAACTAAAAAAACTCCGATTTTAGAGCTGTTTTTTCAAGATGGCGGCCAACGCCGACCTCGGAGGGGGGGGAAAAACATGTTCCCCCAATACTAGACTTATACTTAAGCAATTAAAACAATTTCCAGCTTTCCACTAATTAATTCCGAATTGGGTCATTTTTTGTTCTAATTTGACTGGCCTACTACTAGAAATGTGATTTTATAGGTGGGACAAACGGTATCCCACTGTGCCTGAAAGAGTTAATGGTGATAAGTAGAACTTTTCAGGGCCACTGGACAAGAAAGCTAGGGCCTACCCTACGCATTTGCCAAATCAACATCGAAGGTATTAGTAGATCAAAAAGTGACTACATCTCCCGTATCCTCAGGGAACAAGACGTCGACATAGTGGAAATCCAAGAAACCCACACTCAAGATGAAATCCAACTCAATACCAGAGGCAAGATACACGGATACTCTATAATCGGAGCCACATACCACCGCTCCTACGGAATAGCAACTTATGCCCGGAATAACCTAGATGAAGTCAAGCTTGAAAGCGTATCAACCCTACACGACATCCATATTGTCAAAGTCAATGTCGGACCAACCACAATTATTAACGTATACAAACCACCAACTATCATGTGGCTAGACCATGTCCTAGGAGACATCTCTCATCCAACAATAGTCATTGGTGACTTTAACAGCCACCACGTGAATTGGAAGTATTCCAGTAACAATATAAATGGAGAGATGCTCATATCATGGGCTGAAACTAATAACGCTCATTTAGTTTTTGATGCTAAATCAAAAGGCATATTTAAGTCAGGTAGATGGAATAGAGAGTATAATCCCGACCTCTGCTTTGTTTCAGTAACAACAAACAACTTACCCATGGCAGCTAGCCGAACAGCTATGAACGACTACCCAAATAGTCAACATCGGCCTATCCTAATTGAAATCGGGCTTCAAATCCCACTAATCAACTCCATACCTTACCCCAGATGGAACTTTAACAAAGCTGCATGGGAAGACTATGCAAACGAACTAGACAAATGCATCTGGTTTATCCCACCTAAACGCTCGAACTACAATAGATTTTTGGGACTCATCATTGATATTGCAAAAAAACATATGCCAAGAGGCTATAGGAAAGATTACATCCCCGGCTGGAACGAACTAAGCGAAAACCTATACCGAGAATACATGAACGGAAACATTGAAATAGCGGACGACCTCTTAACTAGC
This sequence comes from Sipha maydis, assembly GCA_034509805.1. NCBI lineage: Eukaryota > Metazoa > Arthropoda > Insecta > Hemiptera > Aphididae > Sipha > Sipha maydis. The sequence continues at coordinate 153,064 of JASXSY010002448.1, read as the reverse complement.
CTTGATGAATCCAGGAAGGAAAAATGGAATAAAACAATGACAGCCCTTGATTTCAGACATTCTAGTAGGGAAGCATGGAGCCTTCTCAAGAAATTGGGAGGTAAGCAACATACTAGACGTGTGGAAACATCAATCTCACCTAACCAAGTTGCTAACCACATAGTAAATGTATCAAGAATGCCTTCGAACAAGAGACACACAACTCAGATAAGAAAACGCTTTAGAGACCTAAAAAAAGAATGCACCCAAACCCATGAACTTTATGCTCCTTACTCTGTAGCGGAAATTTCCACAGCTCTAAAGGACTTAAAACCGGGGAAGGCTGCAGGGCCAGATAGAATGCACCCTGAATTTCTGATAAACTGTGGCCCTAACACGAGAAGATGGCTATCTGAATTTTACACTGACATCCAACAATCCGGTACGCTGCCTCCAGAATTTAGAAAATCTAGAATAATTGCTATCATTAAACCCGGGAAATCAAACGATCGCCCAGAAAACTACCGACCAATAGCACTACTCAGCGTGTGCTATAAACTACTGGAGAGAATAATCTACAATCGAATAAGCCCAATTATACTAAATACCATTCCGGTGGAACAAGCCGGGTTCAGGCCGGGCCGAAGCTGTTCCGATCAAGTCCTCTCATTGACCACCTATATTGAGGCAGGCTTTCAAAACCGCCTAAAAACCGCAGCGGTATTTATCGACCTAACAGCTGCTTACGATACCGTTTGGAGACACGGCCTGCTGTACAAACTTCTTCAAAATACTCGCTGCCGAAATACCGTCCAGCTAATTAACACTATGCTTACTAATAGATCATTTAAAGTTCACATGAATGATAAAATTAGCAACTCAAGAACATTAAATAACGGCCTAGCGCAAGGCTCGGTATTAGCACCTCTATTATTAATTGTCTATATAGCTGACCTCCCATTGACCCACTCCATTAAATTCGCATACGCTGATGACCTAGCTATCGTAATTCAACACAAATACCTCAATGAAACAGAAAGGATACTCACAGACGATCTCATCACTCTAGGTAACTACTTCCATGCCTGGAGACTAAAACCTAACACCAGCAAAACAGAAGTGTCCTGTTTCCATCTCAACAATAAACTTGCTAACGCTCAACTAAACATAACTTTCAACGGATACGCTCTAAACCACAATTGTCACCCCAAATACCTTGGCATAACACTGGATCGCACACTCTCCTTCAAAACTCATCTCGAAAATACTGCCGCTAAACTTAGCTCCAAAAATAATATAATACATAAACTATGCGGTACATCTTGGGGGGCTTCGGCTCACACTCTGCGATGCTCGGCTATTGGTTTGGTCTACCCAGTAGCTGAATACTGCGCATCCGTCTGGCTAAACAGCGCTCATGTGGCAAAAGTAGACACCCAACTAAACACTACCATGAGACTAATATCTGGTACAATAAAATCGACACCTACTCACTGGCTCCCAACATTAATAGCAATTGCCCCCCCACCACTTCGCAGAGCGAGCGCCTTAGTTAGAGCTCTCAAAAATAAATCTCAATCATGAACTGCCCATTAATAATTTTATTAATGATGCGACCAAAACACGATTGAAGTCTAGAAACCCCCCACCAAAAACAGCTATGGACCTAATTGACGCAAACTTCGACATGATGACGCAATGGGAACAATCATGGGCAGCCGTGGCAGAGAACGACAACATCCTAGGTAACATATCACCAGGACATATACCCACAGGATTTGACCTACAGCGAAATATGTGGTGCAGACTTAATTGAATACGAACCTCGCACGGTAGATGTGCAGATTCCTTGCACAAATGGGGCATGAGAGACTCACCAGAATGTGACTGTGGAGCAGAGAAGCAGACCATCTATCACACAGCTTTTGTATGTCCTACCCACGCCTACCAAGGTCCCAGAATCGACTGCCTCACAACCCCTCCAAAATTTATTAAAAGGCTGGAGGAACTAGAACTAGATCTCTAATACCTTATTGTTACCTTTTTAATATTACTCAAATTTTCTCATATTTTCTTGTTTGTTTTTATTTTATTCATCTGTTATATATTAATTAAATTTACTGTACGTTACCATATTATAACTCTAATGCATGTACCACAAACCATACGCTAAATAAAAATAGTAGAACTTATGACAAATTTTAAATACAGTTTTAAATTTTTTTGGCAAACCAAATTTTATAATCGAGATTTCAAAATAAAAACTTAGAAAAATCGAAAATTTATTAAATTTTATTTTACATTGTTGAAAAGTTTTTACGATTTCTTGGATTGTCGATAAAAAGTTATGGGTAATTTTCTAAAACCTCCGCTAAGTTCCCATCTCGAATTCCTCTAAGTTCCCAAGGATGAACGTTAAATCAAAAATTGTTATTGACAGTTAGATGGAAGTTGTTGGAAAGGTCTCACGATTTAATGGATCACCATTAGTTTTATACGCATTTTTGAAAAAATATACATACTTAATAATGTGTATAAAACGGGTTAAAACAGTTAACAAAATATTTATTATTATTTACACTCGCTCATATTCAACTCGATCCAAAAAACTAAGGTGAGGTGCTAAGTAACAATTTTTTTTAGATGCTGTTGATCCTGTTCCTGGTTTTCTTTTGTTTCTGGAATACGAATCGCGAATGTTCTTCCACCGCTTTTTTGTATCGTCCATTAATTATCAAATTGCGTTAAATTATAAACATTAGTAATTACTAGAATTATTAAATGATTTATTTTTATTTAATCGAAAAAATTTGAATTTTTTAACAGATTTTCAATCTTGAGGGATATTTTTTTCCAGATGCTACCTTTCATTATAATATTTTTATAATTGGCATCGGTCAAATCATATAAAATAGGATTCGCCTGTACTTCTTGTAAAAGAATGACATCGTCCGATGGGGAAAAAATTAACTTACCAATATCGAAAAGAACCGAATTCTTTTGTACTTCTCGAATAAGAATTTCGTCTTCAGACGCAGAAAAAGCCAAAGTAGACGCCATTTTTCTGAAAATTTACAACGATCGTTGTGAATTTCACGACGACTTGTCGCGCACTACTGCTCCCGGAGGCGTATTAACAAAGGCTCTATAGTCCCAGCGCCGTATATTAATACGCGCATTTCATTAGCCCATTTGAATTTCGCGCCAACATATTAATTATTATCAATTATTTATTTAAAAATTTATATTAAAAATGTCTTTATTTGAAAACATAATAAGACAAATTAATGAACATTTCATATGTGAAATTGATTGGTCAAAGTCAGACTTAGAAAAACAAAATATTATTATTAGAGCGAACTTAATTGATATGGAAAATGCAATTGAATGGGTGAATTTGTTTTGTTCAATATCAAATACAAATTGGATTGTCAGTTTTGAATTAAATAATCCACAAAAGTAAGTGTAGTTATATGTAGTACTCTTAAAAAAATCTTGAACAAGATTCAGGTCATATTTAAGTAAACATAATATACATTTTTTTATAAATTAAAGACTCAAGAAATATTTCTGTCTTACTTTAATGTTGAGCCAACAGAAAGTGAAGTTACGATTGTAATAGAAAGGTGTCTTAAAGGTGTTTAATAATGATTATTATAAGGATATATTATATATTTATTTATTTTTATATAAATATTATGTTGGCTCAAAATGTTGGCTAGTTAGAAAAATATATAATACTTAGATAATACATATAATATGTACCTATGTATTATCTAAGATATAATATAAAATAAAATATAATATAATATTAAAATTATATTACACTCCTTTTTTACAGTGAAGAAACAAAAGATTGTATATGTCTTTTGATTAACGAAGCCATTTCAATTAAATAATTAAATATATAATTATACATACAGATGAATTATTGAGTAGCCAAATACATAGGTAGATAGGTATCTAATTTAACAAAGTCAGTCTATTCTCATAAAATAAACAAAGACATTACTCAAGAATTACTGGTCTGAATATTAACTATAATAACTGTATATAAGTAATAAGTGTGGCATGGCAAGGCAGTTTTTTTTTGAGCCTTGGCTCCGTTGATTTTTGGGGGTTGATAATGGTAGATTTGTAAAATGTATTCCTTCTAAATTATGAACTTGAGAATTGAGATATCAGCAAATATTGGTATACATCCTGATTTTTGTGGGTGGGTGGGTAAATGGATAAAATATATTTGGGTCTTTCAATTAAAATTGTTCACAACGCCACTGTAAGCATTAAATTAATAATAAATCATCTTATGTCATTTTAATACAAATAAACTTTTTTATAATATAAATTATAATTAGTAATATTATGCAGTACCTAAATCATTAAATATTAATTAAACAAATATTAAAATAATATAATGGTTAATTTATATCTGAATATATATAATATAATACAGCATAAAAAATAACTTACACTGTTGCCTCCAAAACAAAGAGGAAAATTATTTTTTAGTAAATTAAATGCATTTGTGTAACTTTCTTCTGATTCTCCATTATGAATAAGTATTGCTAATGGTAATGCTCCAGCTTTAGATAGTGTTAAGATAACCGTTATGCTATTACTAGTGGTGTCAACACTACTAGTGGAATCAAGAAAAATAATTTCTTGAGAGCATTTCAGTTTTTGAGCTCTTTCCATAATAGGTGTTACAATTAACACTGCCCAAGTAGCTTCTCCTTGAATAGAAATTGTAACACCTTTATAAAACCAGAATTATTATATAAATTAAAATATTATATTAGTTATAAACTATTATATTACTTTTATGTATACATTATAATAAAACAAATGAACTTTATTACCTAGGTTTAAGTATGATTCTATTTTTTCTTTTAATTTCATAAGTGGTTCATTGACAGATCCATAATTTTTTTTTTCTCCATTCATCATGCAGATAATATACTTGGCGCTTTGTTGGGTTTATTGAAGCATTAGCTAACAAATAGCATGAGTTTTCCTGAAGTATAAGCTTACTTTCATGCAAATGTATAGCTTCACTTGCTGTTAGCCCATCATTAAAATAAGACAGAAATATTTCTTGAGTCTTTAATTTATAAAAAAAATGTATATTATGTTTACTTATAAAAATATTTATTTATTCATTTACACATTATCTTTTCGAAGAAATAAATAATAATAATCATACTGACCTCATTAGGAACTCTAAGTAACTTCAATGCCCCACATGAATCTATGGGATGGTTATGATTCAGTTTTAAATGAATTATTGCACATAGTGGTTGTTCTCTTTTTAGATATTCATCATTTTTATTATTTTTTTTAAGCAATATATCCAAAGATGTGACATGTGGCATGTGACATCTCTTTTATTTTTTGTGGTTTTATTCTTTTATGCATGGTGACATACCCAGTATTTATGAAATAAAATAAAATAATTAATCCAAAATAATTTCATACACAAAAAAAAAATCTATAAATATTATAAAATGTATTTAAATTAACTGAACTATTACTAAACTGTTAAAGCCTTAAAAATATTATTACAAAACTAAAAAAGTTATTTTTAAATTTATTTTACTATTAATCATACTGAATAATATTAACTAGGTACCTATTGAAAACAATTTATTTTAGTAGCTACTGCTAGTTAACAGTTAATGTACATTGTTTTGGGGGAAAATTATCTTGATATATTTATGTAAGTTTGTTTACATTAATGACCTGAATCTTGTTCAAGATTTTTTTTAAGAGTACTACATATAACTACACTTACTTTTGTGGATTATTTAATTCAAAACTGACAATCCAATTTGTATTTGATATTGAACTAAACAAATTCACCCATTCAATTGCATTTTCCATATCAATTAAGTTCGCTCTAATAATAATATTTTGTTTTTCTAAGTCTGACTTTGACCAATCAATTTCACATATGAAATGTTCATTAATTTGTCTTATTATGTTTTCAAATAAAGACATTTTTAATACAAATTTTTAAATAAATAATTGATAATAATAATTATTATGTTAACTTAAATATGATCTGAATCTTGTTCAAGATTTTTTTTAAGAGTACTATAATAAATCATATATATATATATATATCGATAATAATTGATAATAATTAATATGTTGGCGCGAAAATAAAGACATTTTTAATATTTATTTTTAAATAAATAATTGATAATAATCGATAATAATTAATATGTTGGCGCGAAATTCATGGGCCAATGAAACGCGCGTATTAATATACGGCGATGGGGCTATAGAGCCTTTGTTAATACGCCTTCTGGAGCAGTAGTGTCGTCGGTCGCGGCGACCCAAAGTTCTGTCACTGCGACCTATAGCGACCTGTCGCGTCTTGCAAAACAGTTGATATTATTTTCGTAAACACAGTGATTGACGACATGTCGCGCCTAGGAAAACGTACCTTTAGAACGCCTGATTTTTAATTCATTGCGCAGATTTTGAAAAAACAAACGTTGTTTGGGAGTCTTGTCACTTATTATTTTAACTTTTTTAAAAGTTTTGTCAGATTTTAATTTTCTTGATGAACCCAGGATCTTGAAAACATCAGAGGCTGAACTTTGTGAAATTTTCAAATGGCGTGTACTTCCACCAAGCTTGCCTATTCGCTGAGCTATGACTGCTTTGACATCCGAAACGAGTTTATCAAAAATACATTCGACTGTTGAGATGTCGGAAAAATCGGAATTGTTGGAGACTACAGGAAAATTAAATAAAATTACATTTTTAGAGCGGGCTAGGCGATCCATGAAGTCAGAAAATAAGCCTTCTTTAGAAGTGGGGCGGTTGAGTTCAATGGTTTCGAGCCAAACAGATAAACTGTTTAAGTTGTTATGAAGAAGAATATTGTCATCTTTGATAGCCAAGGGCGGATACAGAGATTCTAAACGGGGGGGGGGGGGGCAATCTGGCTATATATATATATATGAATACACGAATAAAATTAATTAATAGGAATAGTGAAGCATAGGAATTGTCTAATATTTAGTAGACATTAGTTGTGTACAGAAATCAGTCATACTGGTAATTATGATGGGACTTACTGTTTTATAATACACTTAATTTTAATTTTAATTTTTAACTAGGTACCTAATGTACTTACATACATTTAAATATATGAAACATTCAGTGTATATGAAAAAAGTTTATTTTATATTTTTATACAAATGAATAAAATGTTTTAAATTACAAAATCTTTTTTTCTGTTATTTTTTGAAAAAATGTTTATTACTTCTTCTATGTCAACATGTTCATCTCGGTGACAATGAATAATCGCCAATCCTGACAATCTTTCTTCTAACATATTGCACCGCAGCCAAGTTTTTATCCTTTTAAGGGAGGAAAAGCTCCTCTCTGCCGAAGCTATACTAATTGGAAAACTAGCTAAAATCTTTAAAAGTATATGTATTGATGAGAACATATCTTTATCACAATGTTCTAATGATTTTAGAGCTGTATCAGGAATATCATTTTTCTCTTTATTCCAATATTCTTTCCACCAAATCATTTCTCCTTGCAACTTTCCAATAAAAGCTTCTCTATTTGCAAATCTGCCATTTAATCCATGTATATTTAGAAAGCATATGCAGATGACTTAGTAATTTTAGGATCATCTACAAATGAAATAAAAACTAGTGCGGAAAAATTATTTAAAGCAAGTCAAAACATGGGTTTAACAGTTAACGAAGAGAAGACAAAATACATGGTTATGTCAAGACAAGTAACCCCGAAAAGCAATCTCAAGATACACGGATATTCTTTCGAACAAGTAAGAGAGTTTAAATATCTAGGGGTGAACATTAATGAGGAAAATAGCATGCACGAGGAGATAAAGATCAGACTGATGATGGCAAACAAAAACTATTATGCAATGAAAGATATGTTCACGTCGAAGTTACTGTCGCGACGAACAAAAGAAAGATTATACATAACCTATTTGCGGCCAATAGAGACGTATGCATGCGAGACGTGGGCAAGCACAAAGGGTGATGAGGCAAAGCTAGTCATCTTTGAAAGAAAAATATTAAGGAGAATCTATGGTCCAGTGTTTAATGTAAACCTAGGAGTTTTCGAAAGAAGGAATAATAAAGATTTACAAAAACTCTATAATAAACCGAATATCTGCAAATTTCTTAGTAGCAAAAGACTAGAATGGGCTGGTCATGTGTGGCGTGCAGAAGGATGTCTTATAAGAAAAGTGCTCGATGGAAAGCTGAACGGAAAAAGACCCATAGGGAGACCACGGCAAAGATGGTTCGATACAGTCAAGAATGATTTGACACGAGTGGACCCTACTTATAACATCAATTTGGCAGTGGATAGAATGCATTGGAGAGGTATTGTAGAAGCGGCATTAAACCTAAATGGTCTGTTTTAAGCCTAAAAAGAGGAAAGATATTTAGAAACTGATTCCAAATAGATTCAAATATTTGTACTGTGTTTTCTTGTATTTTAGAAATTAATATTTTTGGCACAAATATTCCAAGATTATACACGCCCAATGTTTCTTCTGTAAATCTGGATTTCATATCAGTTATCATAAAATCTAAAAATGGAATGTATACTGTTACACGGAAATAGTCTTCTACATTTGTAATCTCTGGATTCTGTCTGTGATGCTGCATTGATATTGTTCTTGGCTTTTTTACAGTAATCTCTAATTTATTCATTTGTTCCACAGCTTTGAAGTACAAATCTTTAAACTCTATTTTGCCGTCTAATCTAAGTTTATTTAAAATTTCAATAGTTTTATTTATATAGTTAACTGCAGACTGTTTATCAAATTTTTTTTTTTTGCAAAATTACGCTTAATGGTTGTGTAATTGAAAATATATGTGAAGCAACATAAAGTGTGATGACGAATTCGCAGTCAATTGAATTTAATAAAACTTTAGCTTTACTAGATGATTCTCGATCATTCCAATTGCTTATTTTATTAAGAGAATCCATAATTTCCGAAATTCCTGTCAAAAATTGCGTCACTGCTGTGTGCCTCTCAACCCACCTAGTTTCACAAAGTGACTGTAGTGAAGAATGTTCTAGTTTGTAGTACAAAATTTCGTTTCGAACTTCCATGAAAAAATGAAATAATTTCCTTAATTTGTCCAAAACTATTCCGGATGGACTGAATTTGACAACCTTTAGAAATTGCAAGATTCAAGCTATGGTTAAAACATGGACATCTGACAGCACTGGGTATTTTTTCCAGAATAGTTTTTACTGCACCACACACTTTTGAAGCCATAACACTACAACCGTCAGTAGCAATACCAACGCAGTTATTCAAATCCAAATTTAAGTTGTTCATTAATTTTAAAACAGTTTCTCCTAATATTTTACCATTTAATTTTGGTTCTATTTCAGAATTTTCGAAATTATAACTGTGTGGATCTATAAAACCAAGGAAATCTTCTTGAACAGTGTAATCCTCATTAATATACAGTATGACTAAACATAATTGAGATGTATGAGACATATCAGTTGTTTCGTCGAACATAATACTATAATATGGAGATCGCTTTACTTTGTTTAAAATATTATCAATAATTAATTTACTGCATATGAAAATAATTTCATTTTGAGTAGTTTTACTTATATAAGTAGCTTTGGAACTTGTATTTTTTAAATGGTTTTCTAATTCCATATCACCAGACTCAATTCGAAATTTTAATATTTCTCGAAAATTTCCTTCGTTCAGTTTTGGAGATGATTCATTATTTTTCAACAAAGGTCCGTCATCCCGATGACCTCGAAAAGGTATATTCTGGCGAGCTAAAAATAATACAGACTTAACAATGGGGCGCAACCTATTTCTATTTTCTATTATTTGTTTCAAATGGTTAGAATCTATCTGACTAACAACTTCAAGAGAAGGGTTTTCGTATGTCTTTATAAAATCCTGCGCTCTCAAAACTGATTCAATATGATATTTAGTTATTTCGTGGGAGTGAAGATCTCCTGTGTTTCCCATTAAATGTTTAAAATTTTGTAATGGTTTATTTACTAGTAAACTAAGAGTCATATAATTTTTTTTTTCCAGTACCATGACTACCAGAGTAAAATAAAGTACAATATTTACAATATAGTCCATTTTTGCTTTCTGAATATACAAGCCATGGATACATATCTAAATGTTTTTGTTGTAAATTTCGACGTATTTATTTTCCTTTCAAATTTTGTAAAGAAAACGGATACACATAACTCTTTGGTGCAACCCAATGGTTTTTTAATAAATTATATCGAGTGTGATCATCAATAATTTGCTGTATATATAAGCCAATATCATATGTTTTAATTATTATTTCAGTATCATTATTAGAAGCTGGATGAGTCAGATTTGTAGAACTTGACAGTTTTAAACTATCAGTTAAAGGCGTAAAAACTGTAGATGTTAATGGTAATAATGTTTCGTCTATATCATTTTGATTGTTCATTGAATTATTACTTTTTTTGAAGTAAGATAGTATTGAAGAACCAGAAGAACTCGATTTTCTTTTTTTACTCATTATTAATTTCTAGAAAAAAATTTTTTTTAAATCAGTGGTCGTGGGGGAAAACTGGAAAATTACGCCTTATTTTGATCGATATTCGATATGTACTTCGATAAAGCGATAAAGATGCATTTGTAATTTACACTACCGTTACTTCCTAATAATTATAAATTATTTATAAAAAAAAAAATTAAAACCTAATATTACGAACAAAAACGTATTTTTAAAGAGATTTTTATTACTTACAGCAATAAAATAACAATTTTAAAACTATAACAATGTAAAAACTAACTCCGATTTTTTAAAATTATTATAATATTTACCTGCAGTAGCAGTAGTCAGTAGTAATATGTTTCTTTGGAGTAGTGTACAAATTTTACTGGAACGTCGCATGTGGAGTGTACGGACACGAATGCGCTATCTCATACTCGACAGTGTCAATATATTATGATGGTATTATTATAGTATTAATACAAATTATTTTCGTAATATGGTTATTGGTTATAATATATGGTAATACATAACAAAACAAAATTATTTTGTTATGACTTATGAACGTAACGACGGTCGACGACGCCGGACGCACTAACGGCAAGCAACGAGGCAGTAAAACCACTGTAGTACGGCATAATAATTTAAAAATAGATCGACTTGGTGACTAATGTTATCGGCTTATAGTAAAATCGTAGAATAATATAGTAAGTAATATTATATAAATTTGTATGTGTACTGTGTGTCTGTGTGCCTGTGTCAAACCGCCTCAAACCCCATAAATAATCATTTGTAGATAAAATGTTGCGCCTCGGATGCCGCGATCACTATTATAATAAAATAAAAATTGACAATTTTCAATGAAAAAATAATTAAATGTTCATGTTAAATACAATTACGAACCTCTCTCAATAACTTGCATGGACAAAATTTTAGTTACAATTACAAAATAGAATATTTAATTTTTATTTTTTGTGAACGGGGGGGCAATTGCCCCTATTGCCCCCCCCCCTTGTGTCCGCCCTTGTTGATAGCAGATATTTGAAAAAATACTTCAGTGAATTTTTGTTCAAAAGAATCTAACTTCGAATTTTGTTGATTAATGAGGTTAATTAATTTAGATTTGAATTGTTTCATGATTACCTTAAGATCCGAAGAAGACGTAGTATCCGACTGAGAAACCGTAGATTTTTTCTTTACACAATTAGAGCACTACCAAGTTTTTGTCTCAGAAGTTAGACGGTCGAAATCGCTTTGGTTTAATTGAACGCATTGCATGTGGAAAATACCATTGCCCGATAAACACGTAATAACATCGGTCTCAGCCCGTTTTAAATTAATCGCACAAGTATCGCACGAAACCATTATATATTAGGACCAGCGACAAGACTATATCATTGATTAAGTATACATAGATAGTCCAGGTCAATGGACAATATGGGAACACGAATATTAGTAACATTAAAATGTCAATAGGTAGCGGGTACAGTTATAAATTGTCCACTAATTCTAATAAATAATTATTATCGAAAAAAAGTTGATAATGAAAACTTATACGGGTGGTGAGGGGTATGCCGTATGACCCAAAAGGTCTTAATTACCAGTTAAACTGCGATAAGAAGTACATATTCCAAGAATATAAATTAATATTGAATATTATTATTATTATTTATTGAATGTGACTATTTATTAATTCTTTATATATTTTTATATTATGAGCGAAAAGGACCGTCTGCTTAGAATATCTTAAGATTTAAAAGTGTGCTTTTAGTTTCGATATTAAAGTGAATTGACCTATTATAAAACTTTTATGTAAGAACATTATCTGTGTTATCTCGTTTTAATTTTTAAGATATCTTCATTTTTAAGAATAATAATAATAATTAACTGTTATGAATATGAAAAATATTAAATGCTCATAATTCACTTAAAAATTAAAATATCGTAAAAAACCAACGAGAAAACATAGATTTTGTTCTTACCATCCAATTTCATTATAGGTCGATTCATTCTAATTTTTAAATTAACGAAGCTAAACCTAATCTGCTGAACGTAAATTTGCCATGTTATGCACTTGTAAGACGGAGACAATAATTGTCTGTGTAGCGTCGTCCTAATACATCTGTTATAATAGTTATATACTTAAATAATACCATAATAATGATTATATTTATATTTTAGTTAACTATTATAATTTATAACGTATATGTCACAAGTAGTTGAGTCAAAACAATACAATATTGTCCAAAACCTCGTTTATGGTAAAAATTCCCCGTTTTTTCATTAATTTTGTTTTGTTTTTTCCACCTATTTTGAAGAAGTAATAAGTTTATTTTTAACACCCAGAGTACCAATTACATCTAATTCCAACCAAAAAAAAACGTCGACTTGCTCAGAATCTAAATTAAAACCAACCTATAAATTAATATAAAGTAATAAACTCACAGCTAAATAAATCTTTATTATTAAAACCATAAATACAAACTGTTCAATAGTTAAAAAAGAAAACAAGGAAATAATAAATAGTAGTAAATACAAATTAATTAATCATTATAATATATTTTTATTTTTATAAAATGCATATTAACAACACATTTTTTAATTATTACTTAAAATACTTAATTTATTTTTGTTTTTTTCAACTCTGGAGCTTTTAATATTTTTCGATTTCCAATTAAAATCTCTGAAGAGTTTACAGTTAATAAAATGAATAATTATATAATTAAAATGGTCACTGCACGGTTCATTAAATTTACAAATATACGACAAATCGTTTTTTATTTTATTAAAAAGAAATTGACGTATGCTTTTTTTGTGTGGCATTATATCAACTGTTTTTTTAATAATTTGTTGTCCTAAAGTTATAAATTGAGTAAAGCTATGTGTTGGTCTTTTTAAAAAAATATCAGATGTTTTAGAGTCATAGTTTCTACAAAAAATAAGAAATTCTTGTTCATTAAATTGATTATCTCCATCAGATTTTAACATGACATTTGAACAATAGTCACACTTAAATTTTTAAAAGCTTTTGTTTCCTAAGTAACCAGCAAAATAACTGTTTGAACAATATTCTAGTGTTACTTTAGCTTCATACTCTTCTAACGTTGAAGCGTCAATTGCAGATATAGATGAAAAGGCTTGAATTGTGGAAACACGCAGTGCTCGACTTGGCAAAATTAAAGTAAAGGGACTCTGTTAACTTTTAAAAAAAGAGCGTCCCCATTACTTGTTAAACGCTACTAAGCCGTGGAGGCTACGCCCCCACACCCCCTATACCCCTCTTTAAATCATTTGAAAAATATTTATAAATAATCAAACTAGAAAAAAATTATTATAAATATTATATTTTATATTTTCAATATAACTAATATTTGTTTATAATGTGGAACAAATTTTTTGTGGCACAATTTGTAGTGATGATTTAAGATAATTTGTTAAATAATAATAATAAATATCTTAATAATTATTAAAAATCTAAGGTAAGAAAAATTATTATGATGTTATCACGTGCATTTTGATAAAAATCAGAATGATGCAGCGTTCCCTGCGTCCCCCTTAAAAATAAAAGTATGGGTACGCTAAAATTTCTGAAAAATTAGTTGGGGTACTCCGTCCCCCTACGTCCCCCCCAAGTCGAGCATTGGAAACACGTCAAAACACAAAACGTTGTATAGTTGATGTTAACCGTTATTGTAAGTTTAAACATTCAATTCCGCAATGATAATGATAACATAAATAACAAAATAGGTGATAGCTATTTGGTCTTGGTATGACAAAACATTTTTATGACAGAATAAATTACTGAACAAATTATCAACAGCACAACCTATTGCCTGGCTCCCACACTACTACAATTCTGGCTCCCATTTCACTTTATAAAGCGTTACCATTTTTTCTTATCACTTGGACTATCTTTGTATACTTAATCAATGACTATATTACACTGTAACCAGCGAAAAGAGACAATACGTTAGATAATACACGTGTGTACACGACAACGGCTTAGCACTTATATGTGACTTATCACTAAAGGTCGGATGTTCATGCATTTGCATATTTTTTTCCTTTAACAATATAAGTTGCAGAGTAGGATGGCAATTTGTTTTGAGACATAAAAAACGAAATCAAAATTCTTATGTTACATATATTTGCATATTTCGATCCATTTTTCCTTCAAAGCATATTTATATTTTGTTAGTGCATAATAATGCATATTTGGTATCTTAAGGTTCTACTTGACATTTTACATTGAATTATTATTCTATTTTAATTATTACTTTAGAAATGTTATCTTTATCGATAAATGTTATCGATTATAAGTACCTAATGGCCCATTAGGAACATCCGCCCTTTACTAATGGGCAATGACTAATAGCTAGTACTCTGAATTATCGTGACGGTTTATCGTTGTTCGTAGACCGACTCACGAAGTTCGCAAGTTCTTTCGTATACCTAGTGCAAGTAGTTACGTATTTCCTAGTTCGTATTATATAAATATTTGTAGATTTTTATTAAAATGCCAAAAGAAAAAAAATCATTAGTGGTGCGAATGCGATAATTTGTTTCTGAATTCGGTGAACAAGTTTTTTCAACCGATGGAAAGATTTTGTTTTGTAAACCATGTGGGATAAAAATCGATTGCGAAAAACGATTTAGTGTAGTGCAACATCTTAGTACATATAAACACAACAGTTCTGTAAAGCGACATTCTGATAAAAACGAACTATCACAGAAGTTAATCACGCAGTCTGCACCAACTACAAAAAAATCGACATTAAATTTTGATTTATGTAAAGCATTACTGTCGGCTAATATCCCATTAAAAAAAATTAATAATTCCGAATTTAAATCATTTTTGGAGAAATATACTAATGAAGTCATTCCTGACGAATCAACTTTGAGAAAAAATTATTTAAACGATTGCTTTGAAGAAACTCTAACAAAAATAAAATCAACGTTGCAAGACAAAAAAATATGGATAGCCATAGACGAAACAACGGACATTAAAAGTCGCTACGTTGCAAATGATTATTGGATCATTAGATGTGGACAAGCCTGGTCGAATAGCTTTATTGAATTGTTAAGTATTAGATAAGGCCAATTATTTTACTATTTCTAAATTATTTGATAAAACTCTTCATCTACTGTGGCCCGACGGCATAAAACATGAAAATGTATTACTTTTTGTTATCGACGCTCCATGTATGGTTAAAGCGGGTCGTGCAATTAAAGCGTTTTATGATAAGATGATACACGTTACTTGTTTAGCGAATGGTCTTCACCGTGTAGCTGAAGAAGACGTCTTTTCCCAAGTGTTGATATACTAATATCTAGTATTAAAAAAATATTTTTAAAATGTCCCAGTTCGAAATATTTAAAAAAGTATTGCCAAATATACCTTTAACTCCGCAACCAATTATTACCCGTTGGGGGACATGGATAAATGCTGCATTATATTTGTTCGAGACATACCACCTTTTGGAGTTCGCGCCGTTCGTGTCCGGTGAGTTTCGGGAGACAGATCGACGTCCCCCTCCCATATGTCACACGCGTGAACTGGTTTGACCGGGCACCGGCGGCGTCCGTCTGTCTATCACGATAGACGGCCCATTTGTCTTTTCTCCGGTCCCGTAGCGTTCGGACTTGCCCTCTCCGATGCCAGGGGCACTATCGCCTTTTTATTGGGATCGTGATCGTGTGATCGTCCGGCCTGTGCCTTTTATATATGCGTTTGTACGGCAGCTTTTCCTGGTGACTTGGCACCCGTGACCGAAATTTTGCGACGTCAAGCGCTCGTGTGTTGTTTCAAGCTGCCGCAACCGTCACGAGCGTCCTGTGGCTTATTCACCACGTGGTCGGCCATTTTTGTGCGTGTGGGTAGTGAGTCCTCCACACTCCCCCGGATCAGTCCGTTGCCAGTGTCCAGTGCCTGACCGTGTTGCTGGTTGTTCCTGGTTAGGAACAATTCCTTTCCTACCAAGACGTCGTCTGTCGGTCTTGGTGTTCGTCGCACGTGCCTTGAGCACGGTCGCGTGGGCGTAACCGAACGAAACCCCAAACCGACCGAGGTATGAAAATTTGAATTGTAATCACGCATCTACGTGATCTGATTTTTTTTTATATAAACATTTTTTTTTCTTTTGTGTAATTTTATATATACATATACATATATGTGTATGTGTTATTATTATTATTATTATTATTGTTATTTATTATTATTGTAAATTGTCATTTACGCATTTTATTAATATATCGTGGTATCAGTACTATATGGCATTTGTTAGTCACCCGTACTGCAATGCAACTAATACCTTAACTCTGGGTAAACCTTAAAGGCACGTAAGTGCAATCGCCAGCCGAGGACAACCGCTACTTCGTAGGAGCCTTGTTGGTACAATATTATTGTGAAAACATACAAAACATTCGCAATATCATCGAACAGTTTGATACAGATGATGCAGTCTGTATACTTCAGGCAAAAGAAGTTTTATCAGAAAAGTCACTAGATTCAAGTTTAATTTATATAAAATCTAATTTTTACTGTTGGCCGCTGCAATTGAAAATCTTGAAAAATCGGGTATAACTTTATTGGATGCGATTAATATAGCAAAAAATGTAGAACAGAGTCTTAAAAGTAATCAAAACGATAAGGGTTTTGATATGTACTGTGTACGATTCCAAACATTTTAAATGTTGAAGATAACACTATTGTTCGAGTGGTTTGAGGACGCTACAATAGTGTTATGATTGAATAGTACTTCTAAGTGGTTTAATATAAGTTCAATAATTTAAACTTGAAAGAATAGAGTATGATATTTTTATTTTATACTTAGAAAAATCAGCAAAGTAATAACAATGTAAATATGACTGTCGTAAGCGGAGTGTTTATACTTGATGGCTGGATACGTCTGATGTTGGTGGTGAAACGGAGCCCTTATATATTCTGTTAGTTAATTGTTTTGTTTTCGCCACCTGGTTGCCCTTGGTCTTCATCGTCAAATTTGAATGATGACATTGTTTGTGATTTGTAATCCGCACGTGGCTTCCTATCTGTTGTTATTATTTGGTCATTTCACCATTTGTTCACGCTCATTGATTTAGTGATTATGATCTGCGCGTGGCTTCTTCTTTGTTACTATTATTTGACCATTTCACGATTTGTTCGTGGTCATTGATTTAGTGATTATGATCTGCGCGTGGCTTATTTTAATAGTACATATTATTGTTAGAATTACATTACAATTATATTACATATAATGGTGCATGTTACACTATCAAGACAGAAGAAAACTTAACGCCTGATGATTTAACTTATTTTAAATACGCACCTATCACTTCGGTAGACATTGAGCGAAGTTTTTCTAAATATAAACATTTTTTGACAGACAGACGACGTTCTATGCACTTTGAAAACCATGATTATTCAGTGCAATGCACATTTAAGTAAGTAAAACAAAACACATTTTACATTAATAAAAAAAATTAATAATAATTTAATTTTTCAGATTAGAACCCTATATTAAAACAATCATGGTCTTATTGATTATTCATATTAATTTTGCTTTTAAAACAACATTGTTTCTACTTACTGGTAATATTCATAACCGAAACAATCAGATCTTTCAGAATAAAATAAAAATTAATGAGTTTCGCTTAATTATTTTGCATGGGAAACCTCAATTTATAGCTCTCGTCCTGATTAAAATTCAGTGAACAACTAAAATAATCACTTTTGTGTGCAGTCAGCAGACCATACCACAAATTCATCTCATTGAGGTCATACACATATATTTTAGCCACGGTATGAAAATGATTCGAGTGATAACATAGTATAACTATTTATAAGTAAACTACCTATTTAGATACATACATTAAGAGGACGTCACACATCCGTATTTCGAGCGTCGAAAAAGCCTTTACAAGAATTAGAACCACTCAAAGTACATTAACTGTAGGAAAACAAAAATTTTACACAACTTAAAAAATAATATTATCTGTGTTCTGTCAGAGAGTTTTTTTTAATTACGTAAAAAATGAGTAAGTAATTAGCTTATAAATATTGGCGATTTTTGTACATTTTCAAAAAATTATATAAAATCGCCCAAATAAGATATTTAAATAAACTCTCTGAGAGAACACAGATAATTTTGTCTTTTATATTGTGTTAAAATTTGGTGTTCTTAACATTACTGTAGGGTTCAGGGTTCTAATTCCCGCAAAACAAGTTTAATGAACAAAATTGTGCTAGTGGGTATAAATGTTGACGTAGCATGTGCTGCCACAACCGTGCAGTGGACAAAATCATCATTCATGATATCTAATTGTACGGTGGTAAGCAGCGTGCCCGCCTTGCCTGCTGCTAATGACTATTTAATTCTAGTTTTCCAAGAATACGGCGGCGTAATTCAATTGTTGAAATTACATACATTCTATATAAATATTTATATAAACCGCTTTTTCTAATAACTACATTATTGAATGTACTCGATAATGTACATTTACTATACAATAGACTGTTAGTCTATATATATATTATAATATGAAGTCCAAAAATAAAAAGCTTTTGATATAGGTACTTGTTACATAGCTATACTTGGCACTTGCTATCTACATTAATAATTATCTGTATATTTATGATATGATTATCGCATTTGGCCATTCGTTATTTTCAACACAATAAAGCAGTATGCGTTTAGCACTCGTGTGTAGCACCTTTATCTTACCTACATGTCTCCCACGATAAAACATGGCGCAGTCTAATAGGATATGAAAATTATGTATTGTGTTTTTGAATTTTGAATTTTTTTTTTTTTGTCGAACCATGGAGTACAATAAGCCAGATCCATTGATTTTAACGGGTAATTTGGCAGAAAATTTTCGCGTTTTTCGTGAAGCGTTCGAGATTTACATTGAGGCGGCTGGTCTAACGACAGCGTCTAATAAACGTCAGGTGGCCATTTTTCTCAATCTTGTTGGTAAAGAGGGCCTAGAGAGGTATAACACTCTCACATTTGACAACGTTGAAGACAACAAGAAAATTGAGCAAGTGCTAAATGCGTTTCAAGAATATTGCAAACCAAAAAAAAATATTTTACACTCCAGGTATATATTTTATAAACGATCTCAAAAAGAAAATGAATCGATTGAGGAGTTTCTGTCAGCGTGTCGTGGTTTAATTAAAGATTGTGAATTTAAATCTCATCAAGAAATTTTACGTGACAAAATTGTTCTTGACACGAGAGATGGTGAGACTCGCGACAAATTAATTAAACAAGCTGATGTTACTCTTGAAACTGCAATAGAAACTCTTCGTATTGCTGAAATTCAACGAAGAGAACTCAATCAAATGAAGGAGATTGGTGAAAAACAAAATGAAGTAAATGCAGTTCGTTCAAAAGTACGTGGTGGCAACCGTACTTATCAAGCTCAACATCACTACACCCAGAACAACGGTAACAGTGGACATCGTGGTCAATATCAAATAAATCATCGACAGGCAAAAGGATATACCCAACAGGAGGAGTCACAACAGGTTTTCAAAAATATGGGTAACTTTTCTGTAAATAATAAAAAAATGAATAATAATTTTAAGCAGTCAGATAAATTATGTAAATTCTGTAATTTTATGCACGGCAAAGGCAAATGCCCTGCCTACGGTAAAAAATGTTTAAAATGTAACAAATTGAATCATTTTAAAAGTGTTTGTAAATCTGAGATTGCAATTGTTGAAAACATTGAAGGGCTAAGTAATGATAGTTATTTTTGTTCTACGGTATATACAATGAATACTTTTGCTGTTTCCTGGTCTGAGTCTATTCTCGTTGAAAATATAAGTATTAATTTTAAGCTAGATACTGGCTCCGATGTTAATCTATTGACTCTAAATGATTTTAACTTAATTAAAAATAATTGTCCTTATAAAAAGTTAGTAGTTAACAGGCAACCGATAAATTTACTGGCATATGGTGGTAGTAATATTAATACATATTTTACAGTTGATTTAAAAGTAAAATTAAGAAAAAAAAAATATATTTTAAATTTTGTAATTGTTGAAAATCATTGCAAGGCAATTTTAGGTCTACATAGCTGCATAAATTTAGGGCTAATAAATAAAGTAGAAAATGTTGATAAGATATTAAGTCTCAATGATGTACTTGAGGATTATAGCACGGTTTTTACAGGTCTTGGTAACTTTCCCGATAAATATAGCATACAATTAAAGCCCGATGCAATACCTGTTACAAATGTTCCACATAGAGTTCCTATTAATATCCAAGATAAGTTGAAATGTGAATTAGATCGATTAGTGTCAGAAAAAATAATTAGAGAAATAAATGAGCCGACTGAATGGGTAAACAGATTAGTGATTGTTGAAAAGAAAAATGGAAGTATGAGATTATGTCTTGATCCACGCGATCTAAATGAAAATATAATTCGTGAATATTGTGTAATCCCTACATTATCAGACTTATCGTCAAAATTGAAAAATGCAAGGGTTTTTTCTGTTTTTGATTTGAAAGATGGTTTTTGGCAAATAAAATTAGATTTAGAGAGTTCTAAATTATGCACGTTTGGTACGATGTTTGGTACTTTTTGTTTCAATAGACTTCCCTTTGGAATAAATAATGCAGCTGAAATATGTCAAAAATGGAATATGAAAGTGTTTGGAGGTATTGAAAATGTATTTATATATCTTGATGATATTTTAATATTTGGTGACACTGAAGCTCAACATGATTGTGCATTAAAACAGGTTTTAGATTTGGCTATGAAAAATAATATTAAATTTAATAAAAACAAAATTCAATATAAGGTAGATAAAGTTAATTACCTTGGACATATATTTTCATATGAAGGCATGAAACTAGATAACGATCGTATTAAATCTATTTTCGATTATGAAACACCAAAATCTATAAAAGATTTGCAAAGGTTTTTAGGTATGGTTAATTATGTCGGAAATTTTATTCCTAACCTTGCAATGTTGACTAAACCACTAAGAGATCTTCTTAAAAAGAATAATGAGTTTGTGTGGACATCAATACATAATGAGTGTGTAGGTAAACTTAAAACATTAATTGCTAGTCCCTCTGTACTTAGAAACTATGATAACACAAAAGACGTGATCATACAGACAGATAGTAGTAAATTTGCCATTGGATGTGTTTTGTTACAAGAAGGCAGACCAGTTTGTTTTAAATCGAAAAGTTTATCTGAAACCGAAATTAACTACGGACAGGTTGATAAGGAATTTTTGTCAGTCTTATTTGCGTGTAAGGTATTTCATCATTATATTTATGGTAGGCGCGTGACAGTTCAAACCGATCACCTTCCTTTAATTTCGCTAATGAAAAAGAACATAAATGACATTCCGTCCAAAAGACTTCAATGTATTAAGGTTAAATTATCACGATATGATATTAATCTTATACATGTACCAGGAAAAAAAATGTTTATCGCAGATGCATTAAGTCGAGCGTGTATATTGTCTCGAGATAACGATGTTGATATCGATGTTTCCGATGTAGTCCATTCAATTAATATGTCTACAAATATTCGAAATGAGTTTGTACAAGAAACAATTAAAGACGACTTATTAAAGCAATTAGTATACATGTGCAAGAATGGCTGGCCTAAACATAACAATAAAGTCTCGCGTGAGCTTACATCATACTTTAATATGCGTTACCAAATATCATTTGACGACGATCTACTTTTTCTTAATAATCGTGTATTTGTCCCTATGAAGTTACAGAATAAAATTTTATTTAAACTACATGAAGCTCATCTTGGAATTTGTAAGACTAAAACGAGAGCACGTTCTTTATTTTATTGGAAAGGTTTAGATAAAGATATCGAGGAATATATTGGTAATTGTGCAGTATGTAATAAGTTTAGGAGTGAGAATACTAAAGACCCTATGATATGTCAAGAAGTTCCTAATCTACCTTTTGAGAAAGTTGCATGTGATATTTTGGATTACGGGAAAGATACTTACCTAGTATTAGTTGATTACTATTCTGGTTGGCTTGAGTTAAATTATTTATCTTCTAAAACTTCAAGTCATATAATTAAAATATTAAAAGTTATTTTTTCAATACACGGCATTCCAAAGCAACTCGTGGCAGACAACATGCCATTTAATTCTAATGAATTTCAGAATTTTGCGACTGATTGGGAATTTGTTATAACTACGTCAAGCCCTAGATACCCAAAATCTAACGGACTTGCCGAGAAAGGTGTAAGTATTGCAAAATCAATACTAAAAAGATCGGATGAAGGTAAAGTTGATAAACAATTAATGTTGTTAGAATATCGAAACAGTGCTATCATTGGCTCTAAATTTTCTCCAGCACAACTTTTAATGAGTCGCACTTTAAGATCGAAAATTCCAATTTTAAATAATTCTTTAAAGCCTACTTTAGTAACTAATTTTAAATTAGTACGTGAAAATAAGAATATAAAAACAAAACTATATTACGATAAAAATGCCAAAGTTAAAAATAATAATGATTTTCAACCGGGCCAAAAAATTATGTTTAGAGATCTATTAACTAAAACGTGGAAGCCAGGTAAAATAATCAATAAATATAATACGCCTAGATCATATGTTTTTAGTGATGATACAGGTAAAAATAAACGACGTAATATTGTACATTTAAGGCCCGCCGGTAAACAGCACAGGTATAATTTATACAAAGATGATAATGTTTTGAAGCCTAGTTGGATACGTAAGCGACGTATTGTACCTCCAACTAAGCTTAATTTATAATTTATAATGTGTATTATGTATTATTATTTATTTCATATTTGTAAGCTTAATTTATAATTTATAATTTGTATTACTTATTTATTATTTCAATTTGTAAGATTAATTTATAATTTTATTATTTATTATGTGTAAGCTTAATATATATATATATAAAAAGGGAGATGTTACATAGCTATACTTGGCACTTGCTATCTACATTAATAATTATCTGTATATTTATGATATGATTATCGCATTTGGCCATTCGTTATTTTCAACACAATAAAGCAGTATGCGTTTAGCACTCGTGTGTAGCACCTTTATCTTACCTACATGTCTCCCACGATAAAACAGTACTGTGTACAGAAAAGACAAAAATGTAAAATATTTACCATCTTATTCGTCCACTGACTAGCGCTATTATACTAGAGTCTAAAGGCAAAGCGGTAGTAACTTTATAGTTACTATTATTATTATTTATTATTTATAGTTACTTTTTAGTAACATTAGTTATCAGCTATTTTCTTTTTGGTGCAGTGATACGTTTTAATTTTCATTTTGCAAATAATTATTATTTTTTAAAAATTAAAAGATGGCACCAAAAAAAATTCGTGCTCAAAAACACTTGTACAAAAAAAAAACTATGGCACTCCGAATGAAGAACCTTAGATTAAAAAAACGTGGTACAAATTTAAAGTAAGTAACAGCAGATAATAGTTTATGTGAGTCGATTACAAATTCGAATTTATTAGAATGTTCTACGCCAACAAGGTTATTATAAATAATAATTTGTAATAATGAATCTAATATTACTATAGGGCAGTGAAGTTATGTTTATTTTTTCATTACGTGAGCTTGTTTCTTTACTCTGAAACGTTAAAAACTCACTATAATATAAATTCTTGTTCTCCAATGTACCTACTAGTTTTTCTATAAGCAAGTAAAAATTAATTGTTTATTTAAATTGTTTTGGATGCAATAAATTGAATGTGTTTTTCAACCAAACAACTTCACTACCCTTGATATGAATATAAGACTGTACCTAAAACTCGATAACATTTACAATTATAGCACTACTGATATTGTTTCACCAATTTTAACAAATTTGATAGTCACATACGAAAATAAAGAAGATAGCATAAGTGGATCTGATAAACATACTAACCATTTAGTTGAAAATAATAAGTACGTTTTATTTACGAATATTTTTATTTTATTATTAGAGCCTAACCTTTTATTAAATATATATACTTGTAGTGAAATGTCATACGCCGATATAAAAGACCATATATTAGAAACAACTGAATCTTTTAATGACACTGTTGATCATGAGTAAATTATTTTTAAAATAAATTTTAAAAAAATATGTTGTGTTAATGTTAAATTTATACAATTTATAGATCTCTAGAAGGTCGTAGGATTGTCGACATACGACATTTATTTGAACAAATTCAGAATAGCAGACACGAAAAATTTGACTGCTCTTTTTTAGATATGCTATTTGTAAAAGAATATCGCAGAGGTTACAGTTCAACATTTAAATTTGAGTGTAAAATGTGTGGTACAACTTCATTTATCACATCTGAAAATAAAAGTATGATAAATGCAACTAACTATTTGCCAATAAACACAGCATTGGTAAATGGCAGTTTAGCTGTTGGTAAGTGTTTATTTTTTTCATATTTTATTGGTAAATAAATGTATGGATGTAACTCATAAAAGGAGTTACATATACCTCAAACAATTTTTTTCGCTGGCTCAAAGTAAATTTACACACATTACTAGTTAATTTAAAATATTCCATTTACACTGCTAAATATTAGGTTACACCCATGTACCTTCCAATATACCATGAATACTGATGATACATGCATTGTACATATAATAGAGATATAGTTTAATATGTAAACGAGCGATATTTTTAATAATAATTTTAGGAATTGGTCATACTCAGTTGAGTGAACTATGCTCATCTGTCGAACTTCCGACCTTGTCATCTACTACTTATTTGAAATATTTGTCTAACATCGGTAGTACTGTCCAAGATACTGCTATGGACGAAATGATTAAAGCAGGAAACGAAGAACGTAGATTGGCAATAGAGAGTGGCAATATTGATGAACATGGTGTACCACTCTGTACTGTAATTGCCGACGGCCAATGGTCCAAACGCAGTTATAGGACAAAGTTTAACGCATTTTCCGGAGCCGTGAGGAACATATAATTGAATAAATAAATACATTATTTTTGTTTAGAAATAATTTTAAAATTATACTATACAGGCCACCCTTATTGGATACAAGACAAAAAAAATTCTATTCGTCGGCATTCGTAATAGGTATTGCTCAGTGTGTCAAAGAGCTATTACTAAGAAGGAAGATCCACCAGTCCACAAATGCTTTCTAAATTGGAAAAAGGCGTCTACAGCAATGGAAGCAGACGCAATAGTAGAAGGGTTTTGTAACAGCATAAATATGCATGGATTGAAGTACAATAAATTGATCGGTAAATACTTGTTGTAATTTATTTACATATAATACAGTAATACAGTATATAGTACGAGTATAGGTATTTCAAGTAGATCTCTTCATTAAGTAGTTGAGTATAGGTATAGGTCATTTTATTACATTTATATTGATATTTATAAATATTTTATTATTATTACAATATTTCGACGAGTTTTACAATAATTACAATTTTAAACGGTAATTTAAAAATATTATTGTGAAATTACAACTTGTGCAACTTTTTCATTCCGTTCAGAATTTAAAATAGTTTTTGATATTATTTAAGGTGATGGTGATAGTAGTGTTACCAAAAAACTCAATGAAGTATTACCATATGGGAGTGATTTTAAAATACAAAAGATTGAGTGTAAAAATCATCTTATGCGAAATTATTGTACAAAATTAACCGCGCTCACTAAAAGGACTGAATATTCAATTGTAATACGGAAGTTTATAACTCAAAACATTATGCGTTTTCGTTCTGATATAACCAAGGCTTTTGAGTATCATAAAAACACTAATTTACCACTTCGCTTAAAAATTGATGGTTAGTGTATTTTTCCATAATATAAATTGAATATTGGTTGTGAATTTTTTATTATTATAAAAATAGCATTGTTTTTAATGTATATTATTTTATTTTTAGAACTTAGAAATGATATTTCTAATAGTGTTTATCATAGACTAGGATATCACAATAATTGTGCAGCTTATTTTTGTTCTGGGCCAAAAGTTGGTTTATTTAATTAATAAATTAATTTATTTAATTAATTTAGTACCAGAAGCAGAAAAAACAGGAATCATGACTGATATTAAGAATATAGTATATAGATTAATTATTAATGCGGATAGTTTAATTGAAAGTGTAGATACTAATCCATGCGAGCAGTTTAATGCTATAATAAATAAATATATAGGAGCAAAACGCATTAATTTTACACAGGGGTCTAACTATAAAACTAGGGTAGAAGCAGCTGTTATAGCATATAACTCAAAAAATTATATACGAACAATACATAAGAAAATTGTTACAACTAGTCCAGGTAAGAACTATATTATTTGATAATAACTGTAAATAAATAAAATAAATGTAATTTTGATACTATAATATCATATCATTGTAGGGAAATTTTCTAAACTGCACATTAAAAACATCGAACGCATTAGAAAAAATACAACAATGAGAAGAAGAAAACTATTTGCAGAAGGAATTAAAAGATCAAAATCCAAATTAAAGTCTAACGGACCAGATGTGGATTATGGGTTGGCCTTACCATTAGACGATTTTATGAGTTCTGAAGAATTGCAAAAGAAAAAATTGTTGTTTTTAGAAAAATTAGAAACAATTGATAAAGTACAATTAGAATATATTACCAGAGAACAAAATTGTAGCCAAGACTGGTTTCTAGAGCGTAAAAAACGACTAACTGCATCAAACTTTGGAGATATTTGTAAGATGAAAGTCACAACAAGCTGCAAAAAAAAAGTACACAATATGCTATATAAGCCGAATACGATGTGCAAAGAGATAAGCTATGGAATTCAAATGGAACCCATAGCAAGAATTGAATTTCAAAAACTATCCAACATGTTAGTTAAGTCCTGTGGGCTATTTACAGATGATACATTTCCATATTTAGCTGCAAGTCCTGGTATGTGATTTATTTATATTTATTATTTTTCATAATTATACTAACTAAAATATTTAGATGGTCTCATTAACGAAGACGCTATAATTGAAATTAAA
This sequence comes from Sipha maydis, assembly GCA_034509805.1. NCBI lineage: Eukaryota > Metazoa > Arthropoda > Insecta > Hemiptera > Aphididae > Sipha > Sipha maydis. The sequence continues at coordinate 125,551 of JASXSY010002448.1, read as the reverse complement.
TGTCCGTATGCGGCGAAAGACTCTATAAGTGCCATTCAAGCCGTAAAAAATAATCAAGTATGTATTATATTTATTTGACCATAAAATTTCTATTGAATCAGAAGTTACCGTAAAAAATGTAATTAGTTGCAGTATTGTACCATCAATGATGACGGTAAGCTCTTTCTTAAAAAGGATCACAAATATTTTTATCAAGTAATGGGTCAACTGCGGATAACTGGTAGAAAATGTTGTTATTTCGTGATACATACAATGCAATGGACCAATATTCAAAATATTTATTACGATAGTGAATTTTGGAACACTAAAATGGTTGAAAAATTAAAAATGTATGATATGTTCATAAATTTAACAATAGTTATTTATACTATTTAATATTTGTATGTGTTACAATTTTTTACAGGTTTTACTTAGAATGTTTGCTTCCGGAAATAGTTGATCCGCTTTACGGAAAGAGAATGCAAATTGAAGACATCAGAGAACCAGCTCATATAACAGAGGCAAAAAATTTGATGAAACAAAAAAAACATTTAAAAAAATGTATTAAAATAAATTAAAGAATTCGTGTGTCATGTAATATGTATATGTTCATTATATTTTGGTATAGTAAATAATTATTAATATTATTGATTTGTTACTTATATCCTTTTATAAAATGTATACATAGGTACCTATATAAAAGCATATTAAGAAATGTTAAAATAAAATGTTGTGAAAGTTCACTATAATATTTTTTTATTTTACAGTGAACTTAATAACATGTTTTTTTGAATGAAATACTATTGATTAATTTTCAAAAATAATTATACGAATGATTTCTTTGTACATTTGAGTAAATAGTATTCATAAGTATCATAAGTTAGTAAGTGCGCGTTGATATTATAAAATAATATAATATTTCAATGTAATTTCAGTATAGTCATAAATCATTATCTTTATACGAGTATTATGTTTACGTTATCGTCGGTACCCGTACACCAAGACCGTTCATTCGATAATAAAATGCGCTCCCGCATGGAATATTTGTCGGACTGGTTGTGCCGATCGTAATCAATCGTAATCGAACCTAAGCAATTAAAACGCATGCATGCGCCGCGCGAAAACACCTAATAGCGCGTTCTATCGGTCGTTGTTTACGTTTCACTTTTGGTGTGACGTCCTCTTAACATTTTTTCACTAATGTTCTTTACGTAGTGTCAATTTATTTACATACTCTATCAGAAAGACTTATCTGAATAACATCAATAAAAAAAATACAACATTTAAATAACTATATGTTTAAAAATAAATATAATGTAGAAAAATATCAAATATCAATCAAAAAACACTACATTTTCAGTTATATGTGTAAAAATATCGTAATTAAGGTAATAACATGCAAAATATTACAATTTCAGTAATAATATAAATTTTTAATTATTAAATGCATAGAATACAATTATAAATGAAATACATGTATAGTATACCCTACTACCATTGTAATTCCAATGTAATTCATTACCTATTACAATTTTTACAAATAAAATATAGCCTTATAGAATCGCCTTTGGATCAATAAATTCAAGAGCCTTTAATAATCCAAATAATGAACGAATAGATGGATCTGTAAAAATAAAAATAAAAGACGATATGTAATAAAACACAGTTTTAATATATGATATTACCACAGTGAAATAATTAATTATTTTGTTAGATTGTATTATTAAGAATTTAAATTATTTTTTTAAAATACATGTTTAGTATACATTAGAGTATACACAATATAAAAGTAAGATAATTTACAAATAAAATTATTAGTAACTTACAGGATCTTAATTCATTTCTAAATTTAAAATGTGGATCCTCATAAGATTCATTGGTATTATCCAGTATCACAGGATATCTTGTAAAAATAGGTAGATGCGGTACAGCCTTTTTAATATTGGTTCCGTGTACCATCACTGGGTCGATGGGGATACTGTAAATTGTTAAATTTTAAATTATATGAATTTTTATAAAATAATAACCCAATTTGTGTAATAAAAAGTAAAAATAATTAAATGTGTAGTATAATCAAAAACGGATCGTTTTACCTTTTATCTACACAAACGTTTAACATCTGCTTAATTTTACAAGAATGAATGCAGCAGTTTAAACTTTGTTTTACTATTTCATTGCGTCTTCTAAGATAAGCTGAAACAAAATACGTAAACATGACTTGAATAATGCTGACTTTTTACTGCATCAATTAATCAACAATTTGTAAGAGAAGCAATTTCAGTATCAAAAAAATATTAACTCACTCTCTACGGTGCCATCAAAATACATGTTATTACACACAATTGATAGTAAATTCAAAAAATCTTTACCACAGAATTGTGATTCCATTTCCCAATCTAAAAAAAAAAAAAAAAAAAATTAATTTGAAAAAAGGTCAAGAGAAACCTCTTATTACAAATAGGTGATTGATATAAATGAATTATTCTTATACATTTGAAATCAATACACAATTGGTTTCAAAAAACAATTCTGAATGAATAATTCTCTAGATATAAATATATAATTAAATTAGTGTAATTTATTTAATTAAAATTATTGTGGTTTTACCAATAAGCCAAGATTCCTCAATTGTAGTTTTTGTTGGTATGCATTCAATACCAATCAATAATAAGGCAAATCCAATTCTGAAACATTGATTAATCAAATCAGACAATAAACACAATAATTAACAATCATACAATTTATAACAGTGTTACTTATATTCTACATTACAATTATTATATTTCATTTTTTTATCTTATTTGTCAGACCACAATCGTGTAGTCGAAATAGTAATTTCAAATTAAAAAGAAATAGAAAAATTAGACTGCGCGATTATACCATTTCTTATATGCAGCTAAAATACACATTTGTCTTAAACTAATCGACTTATGGAAATTAGTAAGTCAGTAGTTGGTGAGCATAATAGTAGTTCTATGAAATAAAATGAAAAACTATTATTTTAATAGTATGTAATGTTTGTATTTTAGTGATGGAGTACAAAGGTAAATCGCTTCCATGTAGTGTACCCCGGACAACGTTTTAAACGGCAAAAGATTTACCAAAACCGATTGCTGTACTGTTTTCTATGACCTCACAGCATTTATGAGCAACAACAATAACACCAACATTAATACTAACAACATGCAAAACAGCCCTTTTCAGGGCTCTTTAACCCGAGATATTGGCCCTCAGCTAATTATCTTCCAACTGAATATCAAAGGCTTAAGCAGAGATAAGAGTAGTTATTTAGCTCGATTATTACCAGAACTTAAAGCTGATGTAGTCTTACTACGGGAGACCCATATCCCAGATGAAGAACAAATGCATTGTCGAGGGAATATCGATGGTTATAAACTCATCTCTGCCACCTATCACAAACAATATGGAACCGCTAACTATATACGAAATGATATCTCTAACTCGAGTCACATACATACAACAATGGCTGGGCCTGTCTCTGTTATAACTACTAGCGTGGCTAATATAACCATACTTAACATCTATAAGCCCTCAAATGAAAAATGGCCCCTGCCAACTCTTCCTTCAGTCCAACACCCCTCAGTACTCACTGGCGATTTCAATAGCCACCATTAGGGTGTTCCTTAGCTATAGATGATGAGAAAAAAAATTCACAAAATGTTTGGTCTCACCCCCTAATATTGTGCCTATATGTATAAAAATGAACTACAAAAAAGTTTTGGTTCGATCAGATAAGGTTAACCCATGCCGACTTGTGATTTAAGTTTGAACTTGCTACATTTTTCAATATTTACGAAAATTTTCGACATTTTCGTAAATATTTCGTTAATCTTTAGAAATATCGATATTTTTAATACCACATATTTTAAAGCAAATTAAATTTTCTATAACTTTTATTTTATTACATTTTTTCATATCTCCAATGGTTCGTAAAGTATTTCGACTTGACTCCAAAAAAACACAATTTAGGTATTTTTTCATAATTATGAATTATTGTGCGGGCTAAAATAATTTTTACAAAACTCCCATATGAAATTTTATATAAAGTTATTTTATGTATTTTTGCCTTCATATTATCGCTGGTAATATAACAATCACAATACAAGTATAATGTTCACAATAATAATGTATTAATCAAATTTCTTTCACCTAATTATTTCTCTATATTTCCGTACATAAAAATTAAATATCAATAGATTAGATAGTACCTATTCATATGGTTAATTATTTTGATATTACGTTTTAATAGCAAAATAAGTCTGGTTCTTATTTTGGTACAATTGTACCTAATTATTAATGTTAGTTTGATCGTAATATCTGTTTAGTGAAGATCTAACATTTACCGTCGTTTGTCGTTGTATGATTTCAAATTGATCCCGTTTTTTATTATTATAAATAAAAAAATGTCAAAAAAACTGAGAAGTGATTATCAAATATTTTTAATCGGGTCTGAAGAGACACAAATTCACGGTTCCAAGCTTCCATCAAACGGTCAAATGCTTTCAGTATTCTTTTAAAATATGCGAACTGTTAACCTTGTTGTTAGGGAAAGTGCAGCGTTGGCTGTGCGTGAATGTTGTATTTTTTGGGAAAAAGCAAGAATTCCTATTCGAGCGATTCAACATTGCATTGACAAATTAATTAATTTATATAATGAATGGCGCAGTCTTCAAAAAAATTCTACAAAAGTAGGTGAGTCATATAGATTAAAAGAATACGATTTTAAAAATAAATTAAATTTGTTATTCGATATTGCTCATTCCGATGCTTTAAAATTTATAAAAATTGACGTTGATAGACAATTTTTATTGAACCAACGTTTGCCCGGGCGTCCAGGATGTCTCTTAGGTAAAGATATTACAGGAACAGTAAAAGAAAATAGGAACGTTCAACGAAAGTTGAATGAATCAAATAGAAAAGATAATTATAATAAAGATCGTCCCTCAACTTCGTCATTAAATTTTATTCAATTTGATAGTACTTCAGAAAATGAAAGTCCAGAAAATAGTGATTTATCAGAATTAGAGATGAATATTTCACTAGAAATAGAGCCCCCTCCAGAAAAAAAAAATGCTGAGGAAAAATTAATTTTATTATACCAAAACTAGTCGGAGCTTTAGATAGGTGCCAGTTAAGCATACGGGATGAAGTATATGTCCTTCAAGTTACTTTAGAAGCCTTAAATTTTAATGTTGAGGAAAATGTTATAAATCAAACTTCTATACATAGGTGTCGAGAAATATATCGTCGCGAGCGCAGTGAACTAATTAAATTACGATTCAAAGAATCTGCACCTAATTACGTGGTTGTACATTGGGATGGGAAATTATTACCAGACACTAAAATGAGAAATACAACTGTAGAACGACTACCAATTGTGATAACAAGTACGAATATCGAGCAAATTATAAATGTTCCGCAACTTGAGCGGTCGAAAGGCAAAAAACAGGCTGTAGCTGTGTGTAATGCATTACAAGAATGGGGATTGTGTGATATTGTTCAGGCATTGTGTTGTGATACAACTGCATCCAATACAGGACGCTTAAATGGAGCATGTATTTTAATTGAACAAAAACTTAGTAAAGACCTATTATATCTTCCTTGTAGGCATCATATTTATGAACTAATTTTAAGATCTATTTTTGAAATTAAAATACCAGAAGTTACATCAAGCCCAGCCATTCCATTATTTAAAAGTTTTCAAAAACAATGGCATAAATTAGATATTAAAAAATATAACATCGGAATTGAAGATCAGGCATGAGGCGCTGCTTTAGAAAATGTTAAAGAAGATATTCTGAATTTTGTTAAAAGTAAATTAGAAACTAAACATCCTCGTGGAGATTATCGTGAATTTTTGGAGTTAATATTTATTTTTATTGGCGGTAATTTGGAAAATAAAATTAAAATGCACCCTCCTGGAGCCATGCATCAAGCCCGGTGGATGGCACGAGCAATTTATTGCTTAAAAATATTTTTGTTTAGAAGCCAATACAATATTTCCGACTTAACAAAAAAAGCATTAGGTGAAATTTGTGTTTTTATTATTAAATTTTATGTAAAAGCTTGGTTTACTTGTCCATTGCCAAATAAGTCCCCAAATCAAGACTTACAATTTATAAAAGATATGAAATTATATGAAGTATTTGATAGAGAAATATCTAGAGTATCAATCCAAAAATTATGCAACCATTTGTGGTATTTAACTGAAGAGGCTGCTGCATTATCTTTCTTTGATGATTCTATAGCACTAGAGGTAAAGCGTCAGATGGTAAAAGCCTTAAAGAAAAAAGCGACAAAATATCCGGCCAAACGATTGATAATTAAACCAAACCAAATAGATGATAAATTTATTGGTAAGTAAATAAATATTAAGTTTAAAAAATATATTGAATACGTTTAATAATTCATAAAATAAAAAATAAGCAATTAATTATATTTAATATTATAATTTTTACAGAAAAAAATATTGACGCATTTATAACAGAAGAAAGTTTAAAACTATTTTCCCGATTTAACATTGATGACGAATTCTTAAAATATGATCCGACTACCTGGGAATCTAGTGAAAGTTACATAAATGGTAAAAAAATTATTAATTCATTAAAAATAGTTAACGATACTGCAGAGAGAGCCGTGAAGTTGAAGGAAGAATACAATTCTACACTCACATTAAATGAAGAACAAAAACAATTTATACTAAAATGTGTACAAGAACATCGGAAAATTTATACAGATTGTAAAAAAAGCACCTTACAACAACAATATTAATTTTCTTTATTCTATAGGATATTTTTTTATGATAAAAACATTTCACCTTTTAATATATATATAAAACATTAACATAATTATTAATTATTCTATAACATTATTTATTATAATTAATCGTTACTATGTTGCTCGTATTTCCATTGATATCGTGTTCTTTTAGAGTCAAATCAATATAATTCACGAACCATTAGAGATATGAAAAAATATAATAAAATAAAAGTTATAGCAAATTTAATTTACTTTAAAATATGTGGTATTAAAAATATCGATATTTCTTAAGGTTAACGAAATATTTACGAAAATGTCGAAAATTGTCGTAAATATTGAAAAATGTAGCAAGTTCAAACTTAAATCACAAATCGGCACGGGTTAACCTTATCTGATCGAACCAAAACTTTTTGTAGTTCGTTTTTATACATATAGGCACAATATTAGGGGTGAGACCAAACATATTTTAAAATCAAAAATTAAGGAACACCCTAAGCCACCATACCAGTTGGAGGTATGATGAAAACGACGAAAACGGTGGGGAAGTTTTAAGCAAATGGATAGAAACTGAAAACATGTAACATTCAGCGGAAAAGATAGACATACTTTTCACTCAGGAAGATGGAATCGAGGGTATAACCCGAACCTTTGTATTGTCTCTAAAGATCATAATGGTGTATCACTTCAAGTCTACGATCTGTCCTAAATAATTTCCCAAAAAGCCAACATAGACCAGTGCGCATACAAATCGGTATTCAGATCCCACTAGTAAAAACATTAACTAAACCGAGATGGAATTTTAGGAAAGCTAACTGGACTGCCTTCTCAAAATCTCTAGACGAAAACATTAGGTGGATCGATCCAATAGTGAACAACTATGAACGCTTCATTGGCATGGTCAAGGGAACTGCAAAACGCTATCCCCCGAGGCTACAGACATAAATATATCTCTTGCTGGAATGAGGAAAGTGACTGTATATAGAATATCAAAGGAATGGCCAAGAAGAAACTGCGGACAAACTCTTAGGATCGCTAACTAAAGGACGCAAGGACCGCTGGACTAAAACTGTAGAACATATAGATTTCAAACACTCTAGTCGGGAAGCCTGGAACGTACTACGCAGACTAGATCCCAGTCAGAATCGAGGTGGCGTTGAACCTGAAATAAAACCTAATGCATTTGCGAATCGACTGATAGAAACGTCAAGAGTCAAAATCGACAAAGATATATCTAGGAAATTAACTATGGACCTTAAAGTAAAGAAAACCTATGCAGTGGAAAATTTTAAGTGGGCTGACAAATTTACTCCTGAAGAAGTACAACTAGCATTAAAACGTGTAAAACTTAGGAAAGCAGCTGGACTCGATGAAATTTACCAGAAATTTATAAAATTTAGCGGGCCCAAGACGATTAAATGGCTTTCTCTATTCTTCTCCGATGTCCTCCATACAGGAAAACTACCGAAACTCTATAAACAAACAAAAATTTTAGCAGTCTTAAAGCCAGGAAAACCAAAAAATGATGTTAACAGCTATAGACCGATAACTCTATTAAGCGTATGCTATAAATTACTGGAAAGATTGATCTATAACCGCATTGCTAGCACCATTGATAACACTATTCCACTTGAACAAGCTGGGTTCCGCCCTAATAGGAGTTACTGTGACCAGGTAATGGCACTTACTACCCATATAGAAAATGGGTATGATAGAAATGTTAAAACAGCAGTGGCATTCATAGACCTATCATCTGCTTATGACAGTGTCTGGAGGAAAGGGCTTTTATCAAAATTCCTGGATGTGATTCCATGCAAAACATTATTAAAACTTCTCAATAATATGCTTAGTAACAGATTTTTTACTGTTTTTATTGGAGAGGAAAAAAATAAAATAAAAATGCTAAATAATGGCCTCCCTCAAGGTTCTATCTTGGCACCCTTTCTCTTTAACCTATATATCAAGGAACTACCAGCGACAACTGCAACAAAATTTATATATGCTGATGACCTAGCACTAGCCTGCCAGAGTAAAAAATTCGAAGTCCTAGAAAATACTCTGTCTAAAGCCCTTGATACATTACATAAGTTCTACAATCAATGGAGACTCAAACCGAATCCATCAAAAACGGAAGTCACCCTCTTCCATCTGAATAACAGAAGAGCAAATCAGGAAATACAGGTGCAATTTGGAGATCAACTAGTGAAAAACAACCCCTACCCTAAGTACCTGGGTGTGGTATTAGACAGAACGTTCACTTTCAAGAACCATCTAGTCAAACTTTCAGCGAAAATAAAGACCCGTAATAGTATAATTGCCAAATTGAGCGGTACATCCTGGGGAACTGATGCAAATACCCTACGAATCAGCACGCTAGCACTAGTATATTCAGCTGCAGAATACTGCGCCCCAGTATGGATAAATAGTGCACATACCAATAAACTTGATACACAGCTCAACTCAGCAATGAGAATCATAGGGGGAACATTAAAAACTACCCCTTTAAAATGGCTCCCAGTACTTAGCAATATAGCTCCTCCTAAGAGAACAAGCTCTCATCCGGGAATGGACTACGATAAACAATAACAAGAACCTCCCAGTACACGCAGATGACAGACTAAATGTTTTAAGTCACGCAAATCACCCTGGTAAACCGCAGAGATGCTATTACTGGAAAACATAGGGGAAAATACCAAATGGCTTGAGGATTGGATGGCGGAAAACCCTGATGGACAAAACATTGTTACCAATCCAACTTCCAAGCAGCTAGGCTTCGATCTGCGTAGACAAATTTGGGTGATCCTAAATCGCATTAGGACCGGCTATGGAAGATTTAACCACATGATGTACAAATGGAAATTACACACTACTCCTTCATGAGACTGTGGAAATGATATGCAAACAATCTCCCATATAGCAACTGAATGCCCGTTTCGTCATTAGGAACTATAAATGATATCCATACGGCTAACACGGATGTGAGTGATTGAATACGAAATCTGGACATGAATCTTTAACCTATAGTTCCAAATTCATCTCAGCTATAATAGTTACCACCTGTCATATTAGACATATAATTATTTTATTTTATTATTATTATTCGAATCCTATTCCATATAGTTTGTTATTATTTACATGTTTAAATTTGTTGCTCTACTTTGTCATACGAAATATATTTAATATATATATATATATATATATATATATTTTAGTGATTTAGTATTGATCGAATTTTTAAAGTAAATCAATACTTAGGAATGAAAGAATTAGCTTTAGAACTAGTTCCAGGTAAAATAAAAAATTATTAATTACACAATTTGCTATTATTCTAAACTGAAACCTATAACTGTTATTTGAAGTAATAATCGCAATTAGCCAATCAAAATAATCACGAGTTTTTTTTGAAGAGCTAATCAAAGTAACAGAATTAAAAATAAACATATTTCTTATTTTTACATAAAATTGTACACCGACTGTATGGTATTATTTGTATGTAACAGTCATTTATGTTATGTATTCCAATAAATAAAACTTAATTATTTTTTCTGTTTGAATGTTATTCTAAATAGGTTAAAAAAATGTATTTGAAAGCACATTCTGAATATATTTTTATAGTATTTTTATTTTATATATAAATACTTAATTTAAAAAAAAATGGTAACATAATGTAAACACAAAAAACCCAATAAATCTTCTTCTTCTTCTACTTCGCCTTCCTCCCAACTATTTGGGGTCGGCCACCCTTGTCCTACACCTCCACTTCACTCGGTCAATCACATCTCCTCTGCACACACCGACAGCCCTCATGTCATTCTCTAAAGTCTCCAACCATCTCTTTTTTGGTCTTCCTCTTCCTCTTTTCCCTTCAACGTCCATCTTCATAACCAATCTTACTGCATTCGTTTCCTCTCGCCTCATCACATGCCCAAACCATCTCAGCCTATTTTCTCTCATCTAGTCCACAATTGGCGCTAAAAAACCCAATAAATGATAATGGTAATTTATAATAGCATATTTATACTGCCATATCTCAGCTCCTCATTAAAACAAATTGGATAGTAATTATTAAAAAGAAGTAGCTATTCATCAGTTTAAACAGCAGTTAATGAATTTTTCAAGTTTTCAATCAATGAGCAAGATGCACCAGAAGTGAATTATAATAAAAATCAATCAGATGATGTTTTAAGTCATTTTTTTCCTAATTGGTCTAAAAATCAAAAATCAATAATTATGCAGTGAATTAAAATTTTAATTATTTTTCTAAGAACCCAATAAAGAATTTAACTTCTTTGGATGATATTCTTCTTATATGTCTTTACCATGTAGTGCTCTAATATAACGATTATTTAGTTTGGGGAATGCAATTATGACTAAAAAAACGAGGTAAAATGACTGATGCAAATTTTGAAAACTTAATGATGATAAAAAATAACAAAATGTGTTTGTGAATAAAATGTAAAATATATTAAAAAAAAAAAGTAATTATAATGTACCAATGACTTTTTTCATAAACTATTTCATGAAAAAAAAAAAAAAAAAACTAAAAAATAGTGTACCTACTCTAAGTATTCAAATTATTTTTTCAATATTTTAAAATGTTTTCTAAATATATATTTTGAAAAATCATTCAAATATATACTTTGATTTATATGTACAATTTTAAAATGTACCTATTCTAAATTTATTTTTTAAAAATTATTCTTAAATAACTGTTACTAACAGTTGACAATCATATAATAATACATTTTTTATTTATTATTGAATATTGATCACTTACATTTTCAAGATTTCCATGATTATAATTCTTGTAATGTGGTTATTCTATAAATAAAAAATAAAATAATAATTATTATTTCATATATTACCTGAATGATCTTAAAAATTGTATACTAATTAACTTTATACTATTATACTAAGTAAATTTCAGTATTGTACCTTTACTAAATGTTAGTAGTTTATTTAGTGTTGACTTAAAGGATCGAGTAGATAAGTTGTATTAATTTTATATTGTTTTTTATTAGTTAGAAAAAACTGATAACAAAATAATATAATTTATGTAATTAAAATAATAAGTAATCAAAATTTTAAAAATTACAAAATGTAATAGATAATTTATTTTAAACTAAGTAAATCAAAGAATATAGGCAGATATTTGGTTAAATTTTTAAGGAGGCTATAATACTCTGGAAGTAAAATGCCTAATCTATCCGATTCATACAGTACTTAGGTTGCCCGCACTACTCGGTATACTGCTATCTTTATCGCTATTGGTTAATAGCTATTCGTTATTTTAAAAATAAAACAAAAAAGAACGTATGCTGGAAGATGAGCGACCGACGACCGTCAACAGTTCAACCACAGAATAGATAAATTCAACACAGATCAAAATATATCAATAAGACTACAACACTCATCGGCGTCGTTACCATATAATATTACCGTCGTTATAATATATAAGTATATGGTGTTTATGGTTGTTTGTTATTTGTTATTTTTCTATGGTCGTTTTTCGTTAATACTTTTATTTTTACAAACGCGCAAAGTCGCGACTTGCTGCACGTTCGCCGTCCGCACTCTGATTTCTGTAGTGTCGCGCCTCCATTAACGCCGCTTGCTAAGTTTTACGCCGCTCGCACAGTTTTTCGCCACCGTAAAATGAGGTAACTTTGATAATGTGAGGTAACTTTGATAATTTGTATTTTTTATCAGTATACATCAGTATAAGCAGATGATAACGTGTATGAATTGTCGTTTTTTGTATTTTGTCGTGTAGTGCAAAAGGTCAACTGTCAAAAATTAGTTTGTAAAAACAACTTTTGCTAGCAAAAAATCAAGATCTGCGAAAAGTAAGTACATTTATAAAGACCATTACTTTACATACTACTATTCCTAAAAATGTTGACGCAATAATAATCTCTCAAAATAATGGCCTGGATTATGTTAATACTTCAAAACATACAAGTAATATCAATACTAAATTTACAATAATAAAACAAATACACTACTTGCACATCTGTTATTGAGGTATAATTAAATAAAAATGTATTGTTTACCACAAAACTAGGTCAATCTGAAATACTCCAAAACTTTTATGATAATAATGTTAACTTAAATGTTGATGATAATATAATTCTATCTTCACCTTTACTTCCTAATCAAAGCATAAAAACAGTACTTTCAAATGAAAATAAAGTCGGAATAAAGATGCAAATATTAACCAAAATGAGTAAGTTATTGTATATTATATATACATATGTACAGAAAATTAATTAAAATAGAACTTATTTTAAAAAAAATTATTTATTTTTGTGATTATTAATTAACTATATAAAATATAATTAGTTATTTAATATATTAACATTTTCAGATAGTCAAATTTCACAACTCCATAGGCAGGTTACAAATATGTCATACGATATTCGTAGAGTTCTGGAAGCTGTTGACAGATTTGAAGATAAGTTGAATGCTTCAAAAAATCCAAATATGACTAATAATAGTTTTTATGAACAATTCACAATTGAATATATTTCTGATATGGATTCTCTTAATTTGGTAGAGCGAAATATTGTCAATAATGGAAATTTATATCCTGATTATCGTAATCAATTGGTAATAAAAAATTTACTACTGTTATTTACACTGCATAATACATTTAATTTTAAAAAAAAATTTTATGTTATTAGATTTATAGCCTATCTAAACCAACTGGGAAGACAATCAAACAATTGGTAAAAAGAATTTTTCAAAAATTGTTTCATGATGTGCCATTTTTCTTATCATGGAATTAGAAAGAAAGATTCATTTTCAACACTGAATATTTTTGCAGTGATTTTAGGTACTATAATATATATAATAATACAATTGTATAAGTATTTAATTCTAATAGTTTTAGTTCATACTAATCTAATATAATATTGTTATTCACATTAAAGAAAGATTCAAAATATTCTGAAGTAAAACTAAATGATATAGAAGATAATATTAAGATATATTTGTCTCAAGCGCCATTCAGACTCCAAAAAGAACAACAAAAATATAAAAATATATATATTCTTAACCAATTATAATTGGTTTTACATCATCCAATTAAAATATTTGCTGTTTTCTTATAAAAATATATATGCATACATTTATATTATTTAACAATAATTTTTTTATTTTTATTAATATTTATAATATTCAATGTCAAATTTTTTGTTATGAGTTGCAAAATATTATTTGTTGTTTATTATTTTTTTTTTATCAGTATTTACCTACCAAGAAGTTAATTCTAATTATTAATTTTATATTTTTTATAATATATATGTAATACAAACTGCGAGTCGCACATTATTGATATATATCAATATTGTGCGACCCGCAGTTTGTAATATGTTTTTAAATATTATAATAAAAATATGCTGTATGTATTATAAACATGATAAAAACATTCCTTTTTCTTTTAAAATTTAATTTTTCTCATGCATCTCTTATTAGTTTTTATTATGTTTACTATAAATATTATAACTATCTAGAAATTTGTTTATATTATTATTAATGCATTAGACAAATATCACTGGCAACATACATGTATCATTATATGCATGTTCATTCTTTAAAATGACATGAATATTAAAACTGTGGCCAATAAAAGTTGCATGCATGTTGTGGTGACATTAAAAAATCAAAAAGAAACATCCATTTAATATGTAATCGTTAGTAAAAAAACTTTAATGCAATGTTGATAATACATTTCTTTGCTATCTGGGATACTATAACAAATATATATTTGTTATAATATCGAAAGTTTTAAAGTACCTCAAGAGAAATGTATTATAACTAGTAGGTAAATATTTTTACAATAAGTAATGTCTGGTGAATGTATTGTTTTTTATTAAGTAGAGCATAGGTGACTGGGAGTTATTAAATTTTCCAAATAATTAAAAATAAAACACAATATCTTTCAAGCAAGATGTATGATTGCTGTATATTGATAAGTTTTTATCAGATAGAGCTCATGAAAACAATAGTAACAAAAAATTATTTTTGTTCGATACTATGTAACAAAAATATAGTAGTGCTAACCCTCAGAAAATCACAAATATTTAAATGAAACAATTTATATACTATACTTAGCAGAAATAAAAAAAAAAAGGCCGAACTATTAACGACTGCTCATCAAAAATATAATCTTTATAATATTTTGACTATAATTTAATATAAATAAAAATTAGAAAATTAAAAAAATAATAATAATTTAGTTCTTTTACTCTCAGAATAAATTTATTTTTTCAAACATATTTTTTTTTTGTTTAAATGTTATTTAGAAGAGTCTAAATAGTGCCCATAATCAAACTTCAAAATTTGTACCTATGATTTTTTTACTTAGAATTTGAATATATCATTCCACAAGTACAACAGGAGTTAATAAAGTCAACAACTAAATTGCTTCTTTTTATTATTATTAAATTTGACATTTTGTAATTGATTTTAATTTATATTTTTTATTAATTATAGAAGTAACATGTTTATTTTATAGAAATGTATAAAATATTATCATATCATCAATAATATACTGTATTAGTAAAGCAAAACAACAAATAATTTGACACGGTTCAAATTTTAAATCAGATAAGTCATAGTTTCGATCGTTTCCGATCAATTTTATTATTTAATCGTTGGACAACACGCTATAGGGAATATTTTAAATACTTAATCTAAATGAAATAAAAATATACCTACAATGAAATAAAAAATAATAAGTAGTTGACTTAAGTAACTAGATATTATTGACGAAAAAATATTTCAAACAATATATACTTACTTTGTTTGAATTGATGCAATTGCAAAACACAATACTATAACAATTACCAATTAATTGTAAAATAAAATAAAAATAATACAAGCATATTTTTATTAGATGTGTTAACGTTGTCTGCGTAACAATAAAATGATATGATAACGCTCATTCCCTTGTCCCAAAGAAAGGAAATAAACTCCCGCGCGTTTTACGAGTGTTTGATAACAGCTACGAATATTTTGATTCCTTGAACACATGTTTATAAACTATATCATAGAGGAATAAAATGATCAGACATATAACGGCACTACTACAATGTTTCATACTATAATATATAATTTACCCTAGAGATCCTAAATTTTTTTAAAACAACGTGTTCCAACAAAGTGCGGTTTAGGCATAGACATATTAATATATGGACTGCGCTTTCCTCACTCCCAGTCATCACGACTGGTCGTCGATATTGTGTGAGAGATGATGATAGTTGGGGGCAGTCATGGATGAAATACTTCTATATTTTATACACCATGAAAATATTAATTGTTATTAATAAATCTATATAAAAATATAAATTAATATTTAATAGTAAAATATTTACTAATACTTATTTATGCCTTATGCCGTTATGCCCTTATGGTCTTAATAATTAAAAATTATAATAGTCACTATGTAGCCTATCACACAAACATTCTTCTTGTGTAATTTATAATTTCTATTATTATATTCACCTTGTTTTATTTGACTTTAAAAATAATAATAAAAACCAATAATTTTAAAAATATTATTATACTTGTATTTTAAAAATGCAAAATCGTGGTTTATTTTTAAATTATTATAAATATGTCAATTAATTTACTTACAGTTAAAATACTATTCAAAATGTAATCCGTGTTCCATATTGCATTACATGTATTAATTATTTTAATCATATTTTATTGTATATGTAATTGTGTTTTTTTTATCTTTTATTTGCTATACAATTATATGGTATTAATATAATATTTATTATACACTCCTCACGATAGGTACCTGCCCTGCTCAATAAAATAATAAACGGTTTTAACTTTCATTAAATATATTTCATGCTGATTAGTAACTTTCATACTTTTTATTATTATTATATTATATTATTATTTTGGTGATAACAAAAAGTAGATAATGGTTATTTCATGGTGTAAATAAAAATATTAAATAGTTTCTCCCATGCTTGCCCCCAACAATCGCTATCTCCCTCAGTTTATATCGTGACTTCCCACGTCGCCGAACCCACTTTGCTGAATCCCAATTCGCCGACACGCTAATTATAAAATTATTGTATTAATATATGATATTTTATTGTATCGACATACTCTATTAAACAGATTTCTTCTGATATCAATCTGAAAAAAATAAAAATCTAATTATATAATAACTATTACACATGTAAAAATTAATAATTTTATAATATTTACCTATCCTTTGCATTTTTTAATCTTTCTTCAAGTTTTCGAAATTGCATTTTATTTAATGGTTTTGGATTACCGTTTTTTTGGGCTTGTAGGTCAAGTTCAAAATGTTGTTGTTAATTTTTTATTTCATTTATCAACACAAATATGTTCGGTTTTGGTCGTCTTATACTCCGGTTTAAAGCTGCATGCCAACCTTTTAGGTGGTTAGTTGTTCGTGTCTTTTCGGTGTTGAAATGATTCCATATTTTCCGGTCAAACATGCATGCATCACTATTTTATATTTCTATGTGAGGAAAAACATTTAAACATTTAACTTATATGGATAACATACCATAATATTATCGCTATCTTATCCGTTTTCGATAAAATCATGGTGAATCAATCAACTGTCGGCGAATCGGGAAAATTGAAACTTTATTAATAATTTGTCGGCGAACCGAGACGTCGGCAAATTAGACTGTCGGCGAAAAGGGAATATTTTAAAAATATTTTAAAACTGGTATATTTGTCGGCAAACTGAGTAGTTGGCGAATTGAGATTTGGCAAAGTGGGTATGAACCGTTTTATTGGTCCCGGTTTTTTCTCTCTGAGCGCAGTCCATATATTAATATGTCTATGGGTTTAGGCATTGGATGCTACTTGTTATTTTTTTTTTTGTCGTTCTAATGTACACTATCATATAAAATTACAAGTGATACAAATAAAAGTAAATATAATTATCAACAACACTTGAACAATTTGTTCTTGTACTAGAGCAATGGGAGCGAAAGGGTTAATGTTTTGCATATGTCAACAGTAATAGATAAAATATATTTAATATACAAATAAATAGTTTATCATAGAAATAATAAATAAATGCTTAACCTGGAGTGTTATTATGTTTGTAAGGTTTCGAATTATCAACTTTTCGTCAGGTTAAAAAAAATTGGTAACTATATTATACTTGTAGACTTCATAACTATTACCGTTTAATGCTAAGAAATAAAAACTTCTGGATAATCAATTTTTTAAATTAAAAAACCGGGAAAAAATGTTTAGGTTTTCATTTTTTTTTTCTTATCAATATGATTAAAATTAAATATTAAGTTAATTATTAAAACGATAAGTAGTATTCAATTTGTGAAATATTATTTAATAATCTGTCGACATATAAGTTCGAAGGAATTCTCGGTCTTACAAGATTTATATAAAAACCTAGGTTGAATTTCAAAATTAACTTACGTTGATCGTTGATGAAAATTTAAATACTCAGAAATTAGTGTGTAAAACGACGTCGTTCTCGTTCGGGCGATCCAATGTCAAATGATGAATGTTCGTATTGTACCAGCAACAGCTAAAATACCAAAGACCGTGATTTTGGGTGGGATAGGATAACACAATTATTTCTCTAACCTACCTAATTTCTGTTAAGTAAATCAATTGTTCGGTAGTAACGTCTTATATTTGTTAAATATAGCGTGCTCGACAACTTTCGAAAAATGATTTTGGTAAATGCATGACCAGGTGGCTCACAATAATGCGGACAAAAAGCACTTATATTTGTTGTCGATTCACCTCTTCTCGGCGTCATCGCACATGATGGAATTTGAAATTACCCGGCTGTCCTTCGATCGGCATCATGTAACAAATGTGAACTAATGTTTGCCGTCCGGCCGTCCTAGTATACACATATTTGATATACCCAGAAATATGACCAATTTCAATGTTTTATTTTCATATATTTCTTCGACGACGTGCTGAGTGTGATTCGTTTATAATATATTGTATTCTATACTATTCAGCAAATGTTGTTTGACACTATGGATTCTACAGTAATTTATAAAAATATGTTGTAAAAATAATTTCGATTTAAGAAATGTTAAGAAAGCATGTTTCTCAAAACTCTTTCAGTCATTATGTTACATATAAGAATCCTATATCTATATTAAGTTTTTAAATGATTAAATATTAATTAAAATTACACATTTTTTTTGTTAAATATTTCATGATTTTTAATACATATAATGGCAAAAATAACAACATAAATATTTACATAAAAGTATGTTATTTTACGTAAATTATGTATTAATTGTATGATTTTTTTTTTACTTATAGTTTGAATATAGCACTCCACAAGTACAACAGGAGTGAACAAAGTCAAAAATTAAACTGCTTATTTTTATTATTATTCAATTTTTATTAAATGCATGCCTCGACGTTCAATCCTCCAGGGTCGTAGGGTAACTCATTGGTAGTCAACAGAAATCGGACATACATAATGAAGGTTCCCAAGATAACCACTAAATAAGGGGATTTAATAAGGAATAGAATAAATATTAGTAATTTCATTGATTGCGCATATCGCTTTAATAAATGCCACCCGTGCTGCCGGACTTAGGAAAGTACGACCGGTACTATTCCGCGCGCACGGCGGGATTACGACATTCCTCTTTGTTTCCATTCTACTCGTCCCGTCAATAATCAGAAAAAAATTGTTTTGTAAAGTGAATTATAATTAGGTAAATTATGTAATAGCGTTATTTTTGTTGTAAGTCGATCGCGATATTGCACGGCTGTTACAGCGTATCCTACACTGAAAAAAATATTACTAGTAAAATTGACAAACTTAAATTGTAGATTGTCAATTTTACTAGTAATATTTTTTTCAGTGTAGGATACGCTGTAACATATAATTATGTAAAAAATAATTATTACTAATTTGATAATTAATGGTCAATTTAACAAAAAAGATTTAATACTTTTTAACAATTTGTTTATCAATCGAATAACATTTATATTATTCTGATAAAGAATTGTTATACTAATATAAATGTTATTCGATTGATAAACAAATTGTTAAAAAGTATTAAATCTTTTTTGTTAAATTGACCATTAATTATCAAATTAGAAATAATTATTTTTTACAGCCAACAACGTGTTCATATTATGTTGAAAACACATGTATATTGAATCAACAATATTTTTATCATTTCAACAATTATTCATAAATAAAAGATATATATATGTAGGTATAAAGTCTTATTGAATAATTCCTTATACATATAAGATTATATAAGTAAAAGAAATTCAGGACAACAAATTAACTTTTATACTTAATAAACATATTATTAATTATCTTATATACTTTTTACATATTAACCCTTAATGTGTTCGTGTTTTCCTGATGAGTAATTTCTTGCAATTTATAATTATGTGCGCCTCCTATTTAATTACGTAAAAATTATCAACTTTGAAAAAGTCGCTATTTATTTGTGTACGTTTTTTTAAATTATATTATTGGCAATTTCGAGGAAAGTGTATTTAAAAACTGACAGATATACTATTAATTAAAGATAAGGTAAGTATAGCGTTACGGACATGTATGATGAAGGTCCCAAGATAACCATTAACAGGGGGTTACATGAATAATTAGTAAATCATAAATGTTACAGGAACACATTCTCAAAATTATCATGAATATGAGTAACATGTGAAAGGTTGTAGAATGTAAAAATAGTATAACCAGCCAACTAACAAAACAGGGTTGGGCGTTCAATGATATTTGCGGATTAAATAAATTAACATAAGAATAGTAAAGATAACGTGTATATTGCAAAACTAACGAGGCGAACCACTGAAGGTTTGAACTATCTAATGCCCATAAATAGATATATTAAATAAACATGTTTATAATTTAATCATATCTGGGATAAGTAGTTTCGCAGAAGATCCTAGTATATAAGGGGGTCCTCAACAGACCAAAAGTCAGATGTGTTTAAGTCCGGACACAGCAAGCACCTTCACACCACTCTATATTGTGAATGTTTTATCGTACATTATTTTAATAAAAGAAGTAAATTTAATTTGAAGTCAATCTTATTTATTAAATCATCTATCATCTCTATGGATTCGACGGCACGCAACACAAATTTGGCGCAGTCGGTAGTTATTTTTGAAGAGAATTTTCAAATTCAATTCACGGAGGCAGTCACTACATAGCTGATCACCGTCGAAGAAGAAAAATTGTACACACTTTCAACTTCGTCAACTCCGGAAAGAAAAGAACCGTGTTGCAGTCAATCAAAAGAAGAGGAAAATGGCGACGAAAAACAGTAAAGTAACAATGATGTCATCAATAGCTTCACTGTAAGCATTATTTTAATTATTTTAATTAAGTTGACATGTAAAAGGGTGTAGAATTAAGAGAAAATTGTGAAAATAAAAATAACAAGTAAAAAATAAAATAAAAATAAAAAAAATAAAATATTTTATTTTTAAATAAAAATAAAATTATTAAATTATTGTAAGAATCCACGACATAAAATAAATAATCTCCCTTGGACTTAGCTAACCCATTGTAATGAAAAGTGAAGAGTGCTATAAGAATAATTGAGAAATATTGTGAATTATTGAGAATATAAAAAAATAAATAAATATAAAGAGAATTATAAAGTTATATTGAGTTATTGAAAAATATATGAGATTATTGAGATTATAAGAGTTATTAAATGAGAATAAAAGAGAATAAATAAATGTAAATTATTGAATAAATATATGTGAAATATTATTGAAATAAAAGAAAATAAATATATATTAATGTGAAATATTGAATTAAAAGAATAATTAAATGAGAATTATTATATTATATTGAGATTTTATGAGTGATACTAGTGAATCAGTAAAATCTCCCTTGGAAGTAGCTACTCCATTGAAAAGAGAATTAGAAGAAAATAAAAAGTTATTAAAAGAAACATTAGCGAAAATTGATAAAGAATTAGACTCAAAAGGAAGAATAGGAACTAGAAGTCAAACAGACATAGAGCATATAGAGTTAAAATTTGAGAGAAAAAGTAGAGAAATAATGGCAGAATCAAAAGAAATAACAAATAAAATGATCATATCATTAGATGAAGCATTAAAATTAATACCTAAATGTAAAACAGAAGAGGATATTTTTACGTTCATAAATGCATGCGATTTAGCAGTAAACGCGATAGATGAAAGACATTTACCATTATTAATAAAATATATTACGACTAAATTACGTGGGAAACCATTAGAATTAATAAAATATAAAGATACAAGTAAATGGGTAAATATAAAAAAATATTTAACGGATTCATTCGAATCTCAACGTACAGCATCATCTCTACAAATAGTGTTAAATTCGATAAAAATGGGTTATAATGAAAGCGTAAATGATTATAATAATAGAGTAGAAAATTTATATTATAAATTGTGTGACGCAAGCACAATTGGAAAACAAAAAAGTGAAATACAAACCATTCGAAATACTTTAAAAGATTTAACTTTATCAGCATATATATCGGGATTAATTAAACCAATAAAATTACTAGTTAAAGCGAGAAATCCAAGAATTAGCAGAACAAATAGCAAAAAATGAAGAGTTAGAATATAAAAATGATAAAGAAATATATGAGAAAACAAATAAATATAAAAATAATAATAATAATTATAAAAATAATAATTATAATAAAAATATTTACAACCGTTATAACAAACCAAATACATATCAAAATAATAATAACAGAATGTTAGGAGGAAATAATAATAATAATACTAATTATAATAAAAATATTAAACATTGTTTTATATGTAATAGAACAAATCATTTAGAAAATGCGTGTAGAAATAAACCACAATCAATTAATCAATATAATAATAGACCGCCAAATCAAAATAATTTTATGCGACCAATAACTAACTATAATACAAGAGTAAAACATTGTAATTTTTGTAATAAAAATGGACACAGAAAGTGAATGTTATACGAAACAAAATAGAGACAAACGTAATAATAATAATAATAATAATCAAAATACGGGATCGAACGTAGTTCGCGGACCACGTTCGATAAACCATATAATTACCACGGATCCTATGGAAATTGCTTCCACATCATCTCAAACATAGAAAATAAATAAGTAGAATGTAAATCAATTCCTAGTAAAACTAATACTTAAAAACTATTGTCAGATACTGGATGTGATATAAGCATAATAAAAATAAATTGTTTAAAAGGAGAATTAATAGTAGATGAAACTCAAAAATTAATATTAAAAGGCATAAATGATCAATTAGTAGAAACTGTAGGTAAATAACAATTCCAATTCAAATAAATAATAAAACTTTCCAAGTAGATTTTTGATTTAGTATATCCAAACTTTCCTACATTGCAGGATGGTATTTTAGGTTATCAATTTTTAAAGAAAAATGGAGGGTCAATAAATGCATATAATGATACTTTAGTATTAGATAATGAAATTACGGATAATAAAATAAATGTAAAAAATAAAATATTATTAAAACCAAGAACAGAAACAGTAATAGAATTACCAATAGCAAACCCAAGTGTAGAAAATAAAAATATTATAATTTATAAACAAGAGGTGATAGAAAATGTATATACCCAGACAGCAATTGTGTAATATCAATATTGTTATAACATAAGTATTGAATTAAATATCAAATATTATAATTTTGGCGTTATTATAACATTATCTAGAATTTTAATATATAATATTATATTTATAATATTTCCATAATGTGTTCATTAAGTTTTTTTTATAATATTAAAATTAAAATTACTTAATAATATTGCAATAACATTAAGTTTTCTGTTTAGAATATTTCATGAATGTTTTAGATTAATTATTATTATGCCAGGACAAGACAAACTATACATAGGTAGCTATAGTATATATATATATATATATATAACTTTTCCCAACATAAATAATAAACGAGACAATAAATAAATTGCTTTAAATGTCTCTGGCATGTTATGCATTTAAATTATATTTATTATTAAATTGGAAAAAAAAAAACTTACAAGTTATATGGGTAATAGCTCTATAGGTTTCTCATTATTGATTACAACTATAATAGCTGTTATTAATTGTTTTTGTTTTATCAAATGGAAAAATACCTAATAGATATTTATAGATTTTTGTAGTTAAAGCGAACACGGGCCTGTTGGTTAATATTTGCTGCCACTAATCACGATCATGACGTATGTCATATCATACGTATGTAATAATAAAAGTAAAGATAAAAATAGCCGACCGGCGAAATTTCCTGGATTCAGTATTTTAATGTGTGGTTAATGTAATGTAATGTTATTGTTATTGCGGATATTTCTTGACCATTTTAAATTATTTCATCAATGAAGATATGGAAAAATAAATATATTACTTTGTATTTTCGTTTTCATAAGTCATTGTCAATTCTGCTTCTGCACTCGCCAGTCGCCACTCATTTTGTCAGCGGTAAGCGTTTGCAATAGCGCCCCTCATTGTATCTACTCATGTTATATTTATTTTAATTGTGTTTGGTCGTGTTGTTTGTACTGTCGGACGTCGTAATTTCTTACACAGGTAAGTCAATTCAATACTAAAATAAATAATTAATTAACAATAGGCCATAATCCAATTATTATTTAGCAATATTTTTACTGCCTACAATTATATCTGTCTATAGATATAAAACCTAGTTGTAATAAATATTATAATATTAACATTGCTTTTGGCTCAATTAAAAATATGGTAGATAGTATGAAGTAATAATTTAGTTATAGGTGTTAGCGTTTGTGTTTATATAGCACATGTATTAGAAACTTTATTTTATACGCCATGAGTTTTAATTTTTTTAAATTAATTACTAGCTTCTGTGTTCCTCGCTGAGAGTGTAATTCGCTTAATTATTATTAATAGAAATATAAATTAATTAATAATAATTACTTATTAATAAGTCAAAACATTTTTATGTAGAATTACAATATACCACGGTTACAAATCGTGTGATAATTACTACTTTTGATAACACGTACGGGTGGAAAACTGAGAAGCCTTCGGCGTAGAAAATGTGAATCAAAATATTGAATGTAATCGTTAAGGGTACCTACATTGTATAATTTATTTAAAGAGCACCAACTATTGTATTTTATTGTAAAAAAGTTTATATATCTACCTAATCGTTTCATTATTAGCATTACAGTACCATACACTCAATTTACATGTGTCAAACATATAAAACCATGTAAAAAAGTAAAACCATCAAACAGCGGAGGGCAATAATAATTATAGAATAAATGGAATAGAATTAAAAAAAGTATTAATATGCATATAGATCTTGATATTTCAATTATAGAATAAAATATCTCCTAATGATTATAAAAATATTATAAGTGTCTTCTCCTGTAATAAACCAATAGCATATTGAAGGGAATAAAAGTAATAAATTTTAATATTATTTAAAAACACATTAAAAATGTATTGCTTTTAAAAGTATGGCACAATTAAAAAATGTATTATATTTAAACAAAATTTAATGTTAAGGTACAAAGCGAATATCACAATTTAAAAATGCAATACATAACATGTTTTATTTCTAATTATCAATCAATATGTAGTACAAACCAACAATAATGAAAGGGTAAAAAAAAATACATTTAAATAGCATATTGAAGGGAATAAAAGTAAAACATTTCAATATGATTTAAAAACACATTAAAAATGTATTGATTTTAAAAGTATGGCACAATAAAAAAAGGTATAATATTTAAACATAATTTAATCTTAAAGTACAAAGCAAATATCACAATTTAAAAATGCAATACATAACATGTTTGATTTCTAATTATCAATTAATATGTAGTACAACCAACAATAATTAAAGGGTAAAAAAAATACATTTATATAAAACATTAAAAAAAATAAAAATATGTGAATACTTTACAATAAGTATGTAAATTGTAATATGCATATATTAATACGCATATTCCCGAGTCATACGAGGATAAAAATGTTCAATTATATTTTATATAAATAACTATTGCACACATAATTGTAATGTAAAGCCACGACCATAAGTACCAAATCATTTTAATACTTATCCTTATATTTCATCACACGACCATGAACAAATAGTGAAATGGACACAGAGAAGAAGCCACGTGCGAATTACAAATCGCAAACAACCGCAAACAACGTCATCATTCGAATTTGACGATCAAGGCCAAGGGCAACCAGGTGGCGAAAACAAGACAATTAACTAACAACAACAAAATCAAACAGAGTATATAAAGGCTCCGTTTCACCACCAACATCAGACGTGTCTAGCTATCAGTGCAAGCCCTTCCGAGTTTTGTCTTCGATATTGTTATTGTGCACTATTTAATAATTAATAACTGTATGTTCTGTATAAGCCATTTACTTAATTTTATTAAAGAGTTTCGCAAAGTGTTAAATGATTTAAAGTCACTTTATTCCATCCCGAAACATTCATCATTACGATAGGTATCTGTTTTCATTGGGTACCACGTAACAGTGGCGCAGTCGGTAGGATTTCATATCGGTAGGATTTCATATCGGTAGGATAAACCACGTAACAGTGGCGCAGTCGGTATTCCGAACATCGTTCATTGGAATCTTGAGTCAATTTCATTAAAGGAAAATTGATCACTTTTCTTTACGAAACCAACACTCAACTTCAATCAACACTCAACTTCAATCAACACTCAACTTCAATCAACACTCAACTTCAATTAACAATCAACTTCCATCAACACTTACTTACATTCTTAAAAAAATGACAACTCCACGAGTCATCTTGGCGTAAGCATACGATTATAATTATAAAATATAACAAATCAAGACTGTGTATACACATAACATCATACCAGGTTAACCTATTTTAATATTACATATGAGTTGTAATAAAATTATTATTGAAACAATTGAAAAAAATATTATTGAGATTTATTATTGAGATTTATTATTGAGAATTATTATTGAGAATTATTATTGAGAATTATTATTGAGATTTATTGAAAATCATTATTGAAAGTATTACTGAAAGAAGGCTTATATAATATATAAAATATTATCGGAAGAGATTTATTATTGCGATTGAGATTTATTATTGAAAATTATTATTGAAATTTATTGAAAACATTATTGAAAGTATTACTGAAAGAAGGCTTATATAATATATAAAATATTATCGGAAGAGATTATTATTGAGAAAGCTTATTTATTAAACTTATTACTGAGAAGTTTAATGATGTTATAATTGAGAATTATTAAATTCTATTATTGAAAAAATTATTATTTGTGAATTATTATTGAAACTTATTTATTATTATTGAAATCTCAAATTTATTATGTTAAACTAACATAAACAATATTACAACTCATATGTATGAAAACGACTATACTGATATTAGCGATACGTCTCCTCTAGAACTTGCAAATCTAGAGCAATCACCAACTAAAAACTCAACAGAAGGCACACCCAGTTTAAACGTAACACCAAACGATTTAAGCATAAAAGAGGAACAATTAAAAAGAGAGAATAGAATTAAAGAACTCGAAAATAATTTATTAATTAGTCCACCTCAAATAGTGACTAGGAGTAGAGGCCCAATAGAAGCTCTATTTTTAAAAACACCTAAACGACAAAATAAAAAAATGACTAGCCCAACAGTCAGATCAGAAATTCCCACTACTATGGCAGTAGACAAAGCTTTTAAATTTATTCCTTATTGTTCGGGAGAGGAAAACATAACCCAATTTATAAACGCTTGTGATATCGCCGTAAATTCAGTAGATTTAATTAATGTACCATTACTTATACGTTACATATTAACTAAACTTACGGGAAAACCAGCCGAATGTTTAAAATATAAAGATACCAGTAAATGGATATACATAAAAAAACATCTAGAAGAAGCATATGCTTCTCATTATTCGTCATCCGCGTTACAATTACAAATAAATTCAATTAAAATGAACGAAAACGAAAGCGTTAAGTCATACACAGATAGGCTAGAAAAATTATACTATCAACTCGCTAATTTATATACAACTGGGAAAAACGAAAACGATGCAAAAGCAATAACACAACAGTTAACTGAGCAAACTCTAGCATTATACATAAAGGGATTTACTAAATCAATTAGAACCACATTACGAAATAGAGACCCAAAAACACTTGAACAAGCAAAAGCTATTGCTTTACAAGAAGAGCTCGATCTAGCAGAAGACATAGATAGAGATAACCTCATTACTAATTTAACACAAAAAAGCAAAAATAACTTAAATATACCTATTAATCAAAACTATTACAATCATCCCACACAACAACGAAATCCGAATCAAAGAAACTTCAATAATTTTAATAATCGCGAATTCATTGCAAGAAATACGCAAAAGCAACAATTTAATAACCATAATTATAATAATCAATCACAAAATTCGAAAAATAACAGAAATTATAATAACTCACAACAAAACTATAAAAGAAACTATAATAATAATAATACACCAAACCAAAATTATAATAATCCTAACAATAATAATAATAACAATAATCGAAACAATTATTCAATGCAAAATTATAACAAAAGTAATGGTCAATATAATAATAATCAAAATAATTATAATCCAGCTAATAACAATCAGCGCAATGAATTAAGTAATAATAATTCTAATAATAATACTAGGCCTCCCATACGAAGCGCTAATAACGGAGTAATGATGTGTTCTTATTGTGGCAAACAAGGTCATTCTATGGACATTTGCTACTCTAGACAAAACGACGCCGCACGTCAAAATACTAATTCGGGAAACGCCACACCGTACTCGCAACGCGCGCCGCGTACGGTACAACAAATTCAATGCGCGACCGAGAATTACAACGAAACACCGATAACGGACCATCAATGCGAAACTGTTTTCACATATTATCAACAATAATCGATAATCATATAACATGTAAATCTAGCGCATGTAACATTGACGAATTGCATCTCCTCGTTGATACTGGGGCAGATATTAATATCATTAAATTACAATTTTTAAAAAATAATTTATTCATCGACGAATCCAATAAAGTATACATACGCGGCATTAGTCAACAACTAATACATACAATAGGTCGAATAAATATTCCAATTACAATTAATAACGAAGAAATAAACGTAACATTCGAAGTCGTAGGTCCACAATTTCCTCTATTAAAACACGGAATATTAGGAAAAGTATTTTTAACCGAATCTAAAGCAATAATAGATATCACGAATAATACATTAGTTTTGACAAATCATGATAATAAAGAAAAATGAGAACACGTAAAAGAAAGTTATGCCATAATTAGTATTTTAAATATATCTAAAGCAAATAAAAAACTTACAGATAACAAAAAAACTCAAAAGAATTTTAAATTTAAATAATTAATTAAACAAATAAAATTTTATTTTAAGACAAAGAAATGCATAAATCAAAACAATTTTTTAACAGATTATTAATAAAAATTCAAAAAGAAATAAAACTAGAAAAACCAAAACATTTTACATTAAGAGCACATTTAATTAATACTAATAAAACAATGAAAGATAAATACACCAAAAATGAATTACAGGAAATTAAAACTCATTTAAACAAAAATATAAAAGAACTTACTGATCTTAGGGAGGAATATTTACCAGTAGGAGTAGTTATTTTAGCAAATCACGAAGAATACCCAGAGACATGCATGTTCTTCAGTTAACTATAAATAATGATAGTAATGAAAACTTAACTCATTTATTGTAGTAAAAAAAAAAAAAAAAAAAAAAAAAAAATATATAATAACAATAACTAACTAGTAGTATCGTATAAGTTGTAACTAACAAAGATTTATAATGTATAATTATTACACAACAAATGTTAATTAACCAAATATTATAATATATTTCCAACCCATCGAAACCAAATTGTAAGGGTGGAAACTTAAAACATATCACTAACACTTGTAAAACACTTGTAAAACTTAGTAAAATACTATTTTTGTAAATTGTATCCTGAAATTTGAATTGTAAGAAACAACATAACACTTTTGTTGTTTCACCCCAAAATTGTTTCTTTAGCGGCGAGGTGTAATATGCATATATTAATACGCATATTCCCGAGTCATACGAGGATAAAAATGTTCAATTATATTTTATATAAATAACTATTGCACACATAATTGTAATGTAAAGCCACGACCATAAGTACCAAATCATTTTAATACTTATCCTTATATTTCATCACACGACCATGAACAAATAGTGAAATGGACACAGAGAAGAAGCCACGTGCGAATTACAAATCGCAAACAACCGCAAACAACGTCATCATTCGAATTTGACGATCAAGGCCAAGGGCAACCAGGTGGCGAAAACAAGACAATTAACTAACAACAACAAAATCAAACAGAGTATATAAAGGCTCCGTTTCACCACCAACATCAGACGTGTCTAGCTATCAGTGCAAGCCCTTCCGAGTTTTGTCTTCGATATTGTTATTGTGCACTATTTAATAATTAATAACTGTATGTTCTGTATAAGCCATTTACTTAATTTTATTAAAGAGTTTCGCAAAGTGTTAAATGATTTAAAGTCACTTTATTCCATCCCGAAACATTCATCATTACGATAGGTATCTGTTTTCATTGGGTACCACGTAACAAAATATAAATGTTGGCGTTAGTTACGTTTAACACTCTAATCATTCTTAGTGAAAAAGGCATCCCAGGAAGACCACGTGGACGTCGCCAATGCCTTTCTCAAAATCGGAGTACATAAAATGTACTCGTCGTCAATAGTTTAAAGTATATAAAAATATAAAATATAAATAATATATGAAAGACAAAGTTTCTCATAATCAGAGAATATAAGCATAAGTTTACAGAAGAAAAATACATATAAAAATATAAGTTTTATAAACATAACAAAAAATATTTAGAGAATCTCACGGTACACCACATTCTTCGTAACTCCATTGGCATCGGTCGGTATATAAACTTTGACGGATTCAGCGTTTCTCACCCTGGAGAACGCCACATACAACTGTCCGTGGGTGAACACAGGAGAAGGCAGGTATATTCCAACGCGGTCGAATGTCTGTCCTTGAGACTTGTTGATGGTCACCGAAAAAGCCAATCGAACTGGGAACTACATTCGTCGCAACTTGAAGGGTAAGCCGTCAGCTTCGGTAGTGGTCAGCGGAATCCTGGGAATTATGATGTCATCGTCGTGCTCGGTAGCGTTGAGCAGCCTAGCTCTGAAATTCAAACGTCGAAGCTCGACAATAACCATCCTCGTACCGTTGCAAAGTCCTCTTTTGGCGTCCAGGTTTCTGAGCAGCATGACGACAGCGCCCACCTTGAGAGCCAGGTCATGAAGAGGGAGTCCCGTGGGGTTTAGCGAATGAACGAACTCTATCGGGAAGTCTGCGGCGTCCTCGGGGTCGTCGCACTCCAGGGTGTCCGTGCTGATGTAATGCCTGACTTCACCCTCGAGACGATTGCGGAGAATGCCTTCGTTCATCTGACGACAACCCTCGTTGGTAGGGCATAAGATAACCTTGTTCGCGAAGTCGTTGATGTTGGCAAAGTTCATCATTTGCGGGAACACGTAGTCGGCTAATGGATTTTGACACAGGAATCTACGGGGCACTTGTATCGCGTTCTCGTCATCGCCGTACCTGTCCACATTACCGTTGCCTAATATGAGAAGCCACGCTTCAAACTCTCTGTCGCCGTCCGCTCGCATGTTCCGGGTGAGGGAGAACTGTTGCATGACGGGCCACAGCTCGTTGGATTTGATGCACGCGCCGACGATGTCACTTCTCGTCCCATGGGAGACGACTGGAAGAATCTGCCTGAAATCACCACCTAACAGAAAAGGTTTACCGCCAAAAGGAAGATTCGACTGCATGATGTCCTTCAGAAGCCGATCGACAACCGTCATTTGGAAACCCGGGGACATGGGTGCCTCGTCCCAGACGATGAGCGCAGCGTCGCGAATCCTGTGCGCCATGCAGGACTGCAATCTGATGGTGGAAGTGGACTCGTGCGTGAGCACTCCGAATGGCAAACCGAAGATGGAGTGAACGGTCCTTCCGCCGTCCAAAAGTGCTGCCGCGATCCCGTTAAACGCCACTGCCAAGAAATTCCTGTTTCGGCCTCGCAACACGGACATAAGGCACGAGTACAGCATTGTCTTTCCAGTCCCACCTGGACCGTTGATGAAGAACACCTTGGTGCTCGGACGGGGGTCCAACACCGCGGCCATGACGCGATCGTACACAGCCCTCTGATCGACGTTGAGTTGCTGGAGTAATGCATCGCCCCGCTCCGCTTCATCAATAGCGTCGTATATCATCTCTCGTGGTTCTTCTATCACGTCTGGAACAGGCAACCCAAAATCGGTGAGCGACTTACCGTGGGTTCCAAATAATTGATTCAAGGCGTTGAGACACGCCGCCCTGGCAGCGCCTTCCGGCCGGTTGCGCGAGAAATCCGACATCAGGTGTTCCTCGACGCCGTTGTACAAATCCAATGGGTTGGTCGGCAAACAGTAGACGCAGATGATTGTGAAAAGTGCCCAAACCTGTCGTGGAGTGTCGAGTTGGCAGGCCTCTGCCAGACAGCGACTCCACGCCGTATAGTCTTCGAGCAAGCCCAGTGCCATCGCGGCCGCTTCATAGCTGAGATGAAGCACGCCGTCAACAGTCTTCACGTCGGCGAACGAAACACAGCCCCGCCTATGTACGAGTAACATACGCAGGAAAAACCGATCGCGGTCTAAAGGACTTACGGAATACATTCGACCTATGACTCGGCCTCCAATGTTTCTCATCCTTCTAGTCCAGCAGCATGTAGAAGCGTTCCAGCAATAGTGATTGGGCACTTCGTGGTACAGGTATTGTCGATCCTCTGGATCCGTAGCGTTCAGACGGAAGTAAGCGGTAAGGGTGGTGTCTCGGTATCTCGCTCTTTCGACCTGTTGTATCAGCTCACCGGCCCTGAAAAAAATGTTATGCTTACCCTCCAAGTGTACAGCCAATCGAACGATAACATGGCTCCTTTTCTGCAAATTGAAAGAGAAGAGTCTCCAGATCGCTTCCGGCGCGCTCACGTATCTCGTGTCGATGAACCTCTGAATCTCATCGTTTGCGCAAACCTGAACTGTGGCCACATCGTGGCCTTTGTAGACGTACTTGTACAGGTACATGACGCTTTTGACGGTCGAATACACTTCCACGTTGATATACGCGTTGTATTTGAGTAACAAATATGGATTGTACGGCACTACGGAATCGTTAAACAGCTCCCTGTCCCTCACCAAAGCTGCGCGGCCGTTGTCTCTTCGTCTGTAGGCAGGATAACCTCCGGCACTCCTGAACTGCGTTTCGTCGTTGAGAGCAGTGTCAGCAGTTATGATGATTTAAATAATGATCACAATATGGAGTCAAAATCGGTTTTTAATAGTAATACATTTCTCTATTTTGGAAAATATTATTTTGATAATTATTTTTATTATATTATAATTTGTATATTGTATATCAGTTAATAGTGATGGTGATGATAACATCCTTATTGTAACTCCATCAAAAGCCACAGAATTAGTTAAGGAGCTATATTCACCTAAAGACAACTGTAAAATATCAACTCTTACTGTAGATACATCAGAACATCAACACATAACCCAAGTTAAACATTCTCCAGCTACTGAAAAATGGACTGTAAATAAAACATTTGAGACAACAAACGATGAAGAACCATTAGTAAAAAGAACGCTCTTTAAAAATGATGAGGTTCTATACAAAAAACCAGGTTATTATTAACTAGTTCATATCATATCATCCAGTATTATATCACAAAAATATTTTATCAAATATAATATGTGTATTTTATTAATATAACTAATAATTAATAATAATAATAATAATAATTATAATCACAAAATTAAATTTTGAAAAACTTACTTTTTGAGCAACCTAAATTTCTGGTTTCTTAATGTATTTTAATATAACGCCATAAATTATAATTTAATTTACTATTTATATACACTAACTACCAACAATAAATAAACAAAAATTATCAATATAATAATATATCTCAACTATCATTAACTTTGTACTGATAACTAACGGACAGATATATAAAATGTTCTAAACATATTTAGAAATTGTTATTTATTTTATAGAGTTATCTGCAGTTACTTCTGTATTATTGTCTTCAAGTCAAATTAAAAAAAAAAATTACGTGAAATATAAGACTACTGAAGGTTAGTATTTAAAAACTCATAATATGTATATATTATTATTATACATATTAAAATAGCTAATATTTTATTTAAAATAGCTATCAGCTATTATTTTTACTCTGATGATATAAATATAACATTCTTATATTTTTCATTATTAATCAAACAATAATATTTTAATTTTGTAATTAATCTATAATTTATACCTAACTTTTATACATTTTCACCTATAATATATGTATAAATTATTTTAATTTTTGTGGTATTTATTAGCTTTTCAGACTTTTGTTGTCAACACACTGGTAAATTTAAAGCATGAAATCAATAACATCTCAAATGCTGTTCAATCCAACCATTTGAACATTGATTGTCTCCTTGCCAATGCTAATAACATATCTCAACCTGCAGATCATTCAAACATTAAATACAATATTAATCACATGATTCCTATTGAAAATAATGAAGATTTATACACTTTTGAAGATAAAATCAAACTAGATAATGGTTTCAGAGAATCCTTGGTAAATATAGCATTTATATATTTTTAAAAAATTAGATTTTGTATAGTAACATATTTTTTTCTAAAAAAAACAAATTTTTAATTGTTAAATAAGTGTTCCTAGCTAATTCAAAAATAAAAATAAAAATAAAAAAGAGCTTATATTGTTATTATAATTATTATATGTGATTATGTTCATTATACTTAATATTACTAAATAATAGTAATACCAAATGTTTTTCTTTTGCAGATAATGAAATTATCGGTTTTGACAGACAGCAATGATCTAGGAAATAGTGTACGCAGGGTAATTGGTCGCATGTTTAATAACTGTGTATTGGTAAATTACTCACTGTTTGGGAAATGTTAAAGTGCAATATTTTGTGCATATTATGAAACAACATTATGGAAACAATTTTTTTTTTAACATGGTAATTTTATCATAATGTTATCATAATGTTAACCAATATTATGATAATGTTATTACAGTGAAACCTCTATTAATGGACACCTCTCAATAGTGGACCCTTCCCAATAGTGGACACTTCTAAATTCCCCGGCAAAAATGTATGCGCATATAAATGTATGCGTAATAGGTTTTCTCAATAGTGGACAACTCTCTATAGTGGACAATTTTTAATTCCCCGTGGCTGTCCACTATATAGAGGTTTCACTGTATAATATTCTTTATAATATTATTATTACAATTGTAACATTATTTTAATATTGCAGTAACATAATTTTGTTGTCTCCCACTGTGCAATACTATGTTGTATTAATGATAAAACAATATTATGTTGTAACATGTAACATTACAAAATGTGTTAAATATGTGTAAAAATTATATCGTCTTAACTGCTAATAACCAGTTACGGTTTACCTGATAATATCATTGAATAAATATTGCATGAAAATATCTGTACAATGTAAATAGAAAACTTCATAGCAATGTGTTAATTTAATGTTGTATAGGAATTAAATAGCCACAAGCCTATAACGTTACAAGAATACACTTATTTTACATTGAAATGCAACATTGCATACTTGTTATAACGTGATTATTATTTAACTTCAGTTTTGTATTGTTAAGCCAATGTTAGAAATAACATTACATAGGTATTGATCATTCAACATTGTATACACAGTAATAAAATTGGTATTTATAATCCATAAATATATTTTAAGTATATTTATATTTATTAAACAAATAAAACATCATGTAAAAAATTAATAATATATTTTAAACAAGAATAAATATACAATTATAATATAATAAATAAAACACAATAATATAGAAAAGGTAGTGATATGAAATTAATCAGAAGATAGAGTATGACATAATGTTGTCACAATTGCTCTGTCATTTGTAATTAAAATAAGGGTACATTTATACTTAATTTCACTTATATTGATTGTAAATTCATTTGACAAAAGTTGTGTATCAACTATGTATAAATTTATGATACTTGAATCTATAGGTCTCTTGAACAAGGGTGTTAAACTTAGATATTTTTTAACAATTAATATGAATTCACAATCCTGTTCTGGTTTGCTTTGTTTAACAATATGAGTTACTTTTACCAGAAAATTGTTTTTTAACATAACATACTTGTCACACTCTTTTGAAACATTTATACAAATATTTGAATTGTTTAAAATAATTTTTTCAAAAAGTTTATCAATTATTGTATAAGATACTGAAGGTATTCTGTTTTCTAATTCTTTGACTGTTATTAATTCAAATGGTTTTAGTGGAGTAGATACAAAAATATTTTGTTTCTCTTTAATTCTGTTAGTTATTTCATGAAGAGGGTATTTTGCACTTTTTATGGATTTTTTGATTTCCTGTAAGTAGTTCTCATACTTAAAACAACTAAAATTGTCTAACGGTCCATGTATTTTAACAAATCTAGGTAAATGTAATAAGTTGTGAACATTGTATGTTACCAAATGTTCTCCATATAAAGATGAATATAAAATAACAAATTGTTGTAATAACCCTTCTGCTAAATTATTGTATGCTTGGCAAATATGAGGAGACACTAAAATTTTAATTGCACATGACAACAACAGAAAATGTGAGTAAAATTCTTTTTTCAATCTGTGTTTTAATACAATCGTACCAAAATACAAGAGAAACGATCTCAATTCAGTTGCTTTCCAATACTCAATGTCTTCAATTTTTCTTGGTAAGCGACTGAACTCATGTGGTACATAGATTCTTATGTTTATTAAATCTTCTGAAATTTCAACTAGGTTATCGTTAGTTAATCTGACATTTTTTTTCCCTTTAACCCAATATTCAATTAGTCGTTTAACAACACCTAAGCAAACATTGTGCATGTAGTCTAAACATACTACATCTGTGATATTTATTGGCAACTGTTCTAATGGACTACATCCTTTATGATGATCTTCATCAATTTTGTTACGAAAAGAATCGTTTGTTCTTAGTGATGAATTAATATCTAAGAAAACTATTCGATTTTGTATGTAAGTACCTTCCTGAATACATGATGTGCATCCGAAATATGCATTATGTCCTTTGACATTCAACAGAAATGCCTTAGCAGGTGCATCACACACTATATGACCTATTTCAAACTTAATATCAATACCATCTATTGTCATACCCGTATCTAACAGTGATGAAATATCAACAATAAATGGGTGGAAAAAAGTTTCAATATTAATTGGTTTTTTAGTACCGTGAAATATACCGATAGGAAGCACAATATTGGATATTTTACTACAGTTAATAACTGAAATAAGAATGGGCCACAGTTGACTTTTAGAACTTCTGGATATTGGTAGTCCGTCTATATTAATTCCTAATTTTAAAGTATTTGAAAAATCTATGTAATTTATAAACTTGGTTAATAATGGTGACAACATATTTCTTAATCCATAGTGAATATAAGAACCATCAGGCCCTAAAGGAGTGATTTCATGTGTTTTCGGAGTTTTCATTAAAGTGCGAACGTCATTAGGTACATCTAACCCCTCAGATTTCATAATTTTTAAAATACAATTGGCACTATTATGTGTTACTTTATAATGTACGATCCATGATCGTATTTTATCTCTTAGGTTATTGTCAGAAAATCCATTATCAGAACTATCATTAACAGAAGAATCATTCGATAATTGAGTAGTACTATTTAACAATAATGAATCATTGCAATCGTTAAATAAATCAAAACTATTATCATTTGGTGAGTTCTCTGTTACTGGTGGAATACAAATATTATTTGGTGAGAGTACAAAATTATTTTCATGATCTGAATTTGAATTAAGGTTATGTACAACATTAGTATCAGTTGAATCAAACTGCATAATAATATTATGGATCTCCTTTTTTTTTAAAGCAATTATTTTTTTAAAGTAACCTTTTGTTATTTTTCCTACACATTTTTTTTTGCGATGAATCACCTATGTAAATAAAAATACAATTAATTTTAGTTTTAATTTTATATTTTTCAAAATAGTAAATAATGATACAACTAATTATAGGTCATTTAATCTAATAAAATAAAAATAAACTCAAAATAGTAAGATCTTTGATCCATACATGACTTCTTTGTCACAAATAAGGAATAATCATAATTAATTAAAAAAAAAAAAAAAATAATAACTGTAATTTGTACAAGCCAATTATACTGTAAGTAATAACTTGTAATAGTAGCCATTAAATAAGTTAGATAGGTACATTATTAAAAATGAATAAAATGAATTAATATTTAGCTCTAGTGGTGTTGGGCTCTACCTTTTCTTGAATTGGCATATCTGAA
Organism: Sipha maydis; assembly: GCA_034509805.1. NCBI lineage: Eukaryota > Metazoa > Arthropoda > Insecta > Hemiptera > Aphididae > Sipha > Sipha maydis. The sequence goes on along the minus strand of JASXSY010002448.1, from coordinate 87,204 downwards.
CCAATCAGAAACAAATTTTTCAAATTCTGAATCGGTTATCAGCTTTGTACTGCAGTCTTTAATAATTTCTATGTGGAAAAAAAATGTTTATTAAATTATTAAAAAAATGTCAATACAATCTGTATCAGAAAAAAAGGTATAAAACTAAAGTTTTTGGGCCAAAGTATTAAAAAATGAGGAATTGAAAACCATATATTTAATATTAGGTTTTTCTGGTATGAGTATATTCCATAAAAATTAGATAAAATTTGATCTTCAAATACCTAACAAAATTATAATAACTATATAATGAAAATTTTTTTATAATATTCATCTACCGATACATTAAAAGTTGTAATATTTTTTTAGGTCTTATTGAGAACAAATGTACAATTAGAAACAAAATAATCAATTAGATTTAATTTTTTTTTATTTTTCAATACCTACATTAAATATTAGTTATGAGTATATGCCTGAATGTATTGCAATTATATTCCAAATTTAAGAAAACAAAGATTTCCGACTTTAAAAATATATTAATTGATTAAAAATGGTGTTACTTTTAACAATTTTAATTGTTGCGGAATCTCCAATTTTCGTAACAATATCTTTTCCTCGACCGGTCCATGTGCATCTTACAGCATACTCGTCTTGGAACAATTTGCCTAGGGTTCGTTTAATGTGATCTTTGGGGTCAACTCCTCCTACAGTTTTGATGAAATATTCCTAAATAATGTTAAAATACTTTTTTAAATTTTGATCATAATGAAAAAAATATTTTTATAATAAATTTAAGACATCTTTTAGCATACCAATTTTTCTGTAAAAATATTGTCATTCAAAATGTAGTTTTCAATGGTAGAAAATTTGAATTGATCGATCATTGGAAAATTCACTAAAAATTCATCATCTATAACTACACGATGATGACTTGAATTATATCCATCTTTATTTTTTAAATACTTTTCTACATTTTCAATTTTTGAAAGCAAGCGTTCTAACAACAACATTTGTATATTATGTTGTTCTTTCAGCAAATTTTCAACCTTGCCTAATTGCATCTGAAACACATTTTATTTAGGGTGTCGACTGTTCTAGCCAAAATCATAATAGTCTTGTGACGCAAACAGGAAAAATACAAGGTGTGACCCAGACATAAAACAACTCTTAATCAGAATTAAGATAAATTTTATAATATAATGCTTTATACGCGGGAAGAATACAGAACTAGTCACCTCTAAGACCCTAAAATTTGTCACTATAACAGAGAAAAGTTTAATTTTTAATTTTTTTTTTTTTTTTGAGTATACAGTACTTTTCATAATTAGCAAAAACATTTTAGACTTATTTAAATATATTATTAATTTGGGATTTACAAATTACTGGAGATCTAACTGAAATTTATTTATATTATAATTATTAATTGTAAAATTATTTACTATTTGAAATACAAAAAAAAAAGATTCAGATATTTACGGTGTTTTGGTTTAAGTCCGCAGAGTCAGTTTTGTTGGATTCATTTTCAGGATGATGGTGGTCTATATCTAATGACTGTATCTATAATAAAACGTAATTAAATTAATGGTAGTTATAGTATTAATTATGATATTTGTTAATTTAAAAATTTTAAATTTCATTAATTACTTTATGATATATCTTAGAATAGTTGAAATATTTTCAATGTTACACAAACTACATTAGTCATATTGTTGAAAAAAATCCAACTCATACTCATACATAATCTATATATATAAGAATCTAACTTGATTTTGGAGACGAAGGAAACCGGTTTTGAACCCTCATTATAATAATAATAATAATTAACTAATTACCAATTATTTTCATGTATTCACCGATAACGATGTCTGTTTCTTTTTTTTTCTATTTTTGTTTATTTTATTTTATCGTTGTATTATTTGTATAGCCAAAAAATAGTCTTATGTTTTTAAATTAAATTATAAAAAAATAATTTTTTCCGGAGGAAGATCGAGCAGCGAGTATATTATAAATATGTATTTTTTTATTATTATTATATATAATGATAAGATAAAAAAAATGTTTATTACTTATGACTTATTACACTTAATGGCGTTATGTGAATGTGTTTAAATTTAAAAAAAAAACCAATCTAACACTAAATTAATTAAGTTATTACTATAATTACTATCATATTAGGGATGTATCTTTCATCTTCGTTGTGACTGGACTGGTTATGAAGTGTTGTGTTCCCGTTGTCATTTTCCCAAGATCTTTTTACATTAGATGTGGATGTGGATGCTACCTAAAACCATAGGTGCATAATTTTTTATAATTAACCAGTTTCAATGTAAAATATAGATAACTAAACAATAATTAAAAAAAAACTTTATTGCATAATACTTCTAAAAAAAAAGATTTTAATAAATTCCTGTAGAAAAAAAATATTTCTAACTAATATTATTATTTATAATGAAAGGACAGAAACTAAATAAGAAAATATTTAATGCAACTCAATTAAACTTTGAATGTTTTTAAATTTATACAATAAACCCAATCTAACACTAAATTTATTTATTTATTTCTAATTACCATCATATTAGGGATGTATCTTTCGCCTTCGTTGTGATTGGACTGGATATGAAGTGTTGTGTTTCCGTTGTCATTTTCTCGAGATCTTTCCTCATAAGATGTCTATAATTCAAAAACATATCATACAAATGATTTACTTTATTTTAGTTTTTTATTATTCATAGAGTAAAAGAATATATTCTAAAACACAATTCAACATAATGTATTAATCAATAGTATACTAACAGGTTGTCCAAATGAATTTTCCAGAATATGAAGTGATTGGTTAGATGTGGATTTGGAAGCTACCTAAAACCATATGTGCATAAATACTTTTATCAAACCAATATATCTTTATAATTATTGTTATTTATATATAACTATTAAGAATGCAACAAAAATAAAGAAATATTTTATATGAAGATAATGTTATTTACAAAATAATTTAAGTCCATTAAATCTTGGTAAATATTAAAGTGCTGATAAAGTGTATTTAAGAAATTTGTTAGTCTGATTAAAATTGATAATTTATAGAAAAAAAAAAAAAAAACGTACCATTTTTGGATTTGGTGCCTTCTGTGGAAGTGGTCTAGCAATGCAATAATCTGTACGAAAATAAATTTTTAATATTATGTGATTGTTTCAAGTTAAATAAGTATTATTCAAATGAGTATAATAATTTAAATCAATACAATTTACCTTCTTCACTTGAATCAGACTCTTTCAATAACCTATCAATTAAGTTTTTCGTTTTTTTATTTTGTGGAGTATCAAACTCTTCAGATGATTCCGAGTTAATTTGAACCTTTTGATACCAGGCTTTATTGAAATTTGCTGAAATGTACAGTAATTTAAAATAGAATTAGAAGTTTTTGTTTTTACTAATAATTATAGTTAGATACATTGGGTATAGTATTTCATAATTGTACATACTATTATAATGCTTACAGTATTCTTTTCCATTATTGGCTAACCGTATATTATACGTTGGCCAGTTTGCAGATGGATCCACAGCAGATTTTATCAGGTCGCTGGTTACATAAACATTTGAAGGGGGCCATTTACAACTGATAGTTGTACGACCATTTACAATGGTTTCGAACAGCCAATTAGTTGGAACAGTACTGAACTCTTTTGATTCAGGAAATGTACCAATTACCCATTTTTTGGACTTTGAACCCTTCAAATATGGATAATTTTAAATAATTTTAATCATCATTAGTTTCTTAGATTTACCTAAGTTATAATCAATTATACACTGAATTTGTTTAATTATTACATAAGTATATTTATTTGTTATGTTTGCAAATTGCAAGGCATAATAGACTTTCAATAGTTGTGGTATATTAGAAGGTTAACCTGTGACTTATTAAAGAATTTCCATATTTAAAATTAACATATAATTGTTATAAAAAAAATAAAAAGCAGAGAAGGCATTTTGTACGTGACTGAGCAGTGGCGTCATTTCAGATTTCCACAGAGGGACAAACCTTTTGACCAACCCATAAAGCAATATTGGTTAAACAGTTCACTTTGCTCACAAACAAATTTCTTCGTACATCTTATATTTGTAGTAAGTTAATTAAAATGCATACCTATTATAAAATGAATATAATTTTTTTAGATTCTGAACGGAGTGAAGAATGTATTGATTTTACAATGATGTGTGTTTTTTTATTTTTTTATTTTTTATTTTTTTTTTTGTGTCTGTCGACACGATTTGGGGCAGCATCAAAGTATTTTGACTTTTATTGAGCTAATTATAGACAATTGAAATTTTCAATTTTTTTAAGTATTTTTTTTTAAAATAACTATAAAATTTTTTTAGTTTTGCCAGAAAATCTTGAAAATTTAATACAAGGTTTCTTATAAGTTGTTCCTTAACTGATAAAAAAAAATCCAAAATCATAATTCACAATTTTTTTTTATAAGTGCTCAAAGTTCCAATTTATAAGAAATATGTAAAAATTGCGAAAATTTGCAAATAATTTTGTTGTTGAAAAATCGTAAAATTTTTTTCTTTTACAACTAAGTTTTGAAAATTTGGTACAAGGTTTTTCATTAGTTTTTCTTCAATTATCTGTAAAAAAAACTCTACCGGATTCAGACAAAAAAATTTTATGAGTGTTTGAAATTTAAATTTTTACAAAAACACGTTAAACAACGGTTTAGCCTCAAACGATTTTTGCTATTTGTTTTTTTTCCAAAAAGTATAAGTTGTAGAAACTTGAAAATTTTATCAGTTGTTTATATTAGCATTTTCTTTATATAATTTTATTTTCAAAAGATTTCACTCATTTTTAATCAATTTATAGGCATTTGAAATATTCGATTTTTTTAATTTTTTTTTTTTATAAATGTTGATAAAAAAAATTTAGCTCGGACGAAATACTTGAAAATTTAATAGAAGGGTCTTTATAAGTTGTTCTAACTCCCATTTAAAAATTATAAAAATACATAGGCACAAAATTTTTTTATAAGCGTTTATAAGTGCTAATATTGACAAAATTCGTCAAAATCATGTATATTTGCTATGTATTTTGTAGGAAAAAATTTATAAAAATTTTTTTATTAGAAGCTAACAATTGAAATTTTAATACAAGGTTGTCCATAAGTTCGGCTTACCATAATTGTAAAAAATACGAGGGTAATTAAAAAAACAGCTAATATTGACATAAAATTACATGTAAAACATAATATAATATATAATATTCTAGACTGACAAATCATATCGGGTTTTGGAATTTGCTCTCTAACTCAAAAACCAAATAACGTAAACACATGAAATTTTCACCAAATGTTTAAATTGACGTTTTCTATGAATGATTAAGTTTTCAAAGAATTTTGACTTATTTATAGACAATTTTAATTTTTCTAAATTTTTCGTTTCAAAATAAAATATACAATAAATAACAATGTATTATATTCTAGACTAACATATCATCTCCGTTCAGAATCGTTTTTCGTATACAATGATACCTATCATTGAATTCAAATTTAACAAATCCATTATAATGACCTATCCTATGAACGAGTCGCACTCCACCCCCAACTGTACAGCAGAGCGAGGCCCATCCGGTTCTTTATTTACTTAAATATTGAAAAATAAATATTTTTTTATTAGTAAAAACAAAATATGTAGGTATTAAAAATGTAATTTACATCTCACAAAATTAAAGATGTACATCTCTACACTGGCCTAAGTTTTGAACACCATATCTGCCGAAAATGTAATTTTAAAACTTAGAATTAGTTCAATGAAATCTATAGAGCTGGTCTACTTTAGTAATTGTATACCAAATATTCAAATATAAATTATAGGTACCTAGTTACACTTTTACTATTCAATAAAATCTAATAACTTCTTTAATATATGTTATTTAGCATTTTCCAATTTGTCATTGAGAAAATAATTTTCTAATACAGAATACCTATAAGATCTTCTCAAAATGTTTTTAAAAAATAAATATGCTTTTCATCAATAATAGTCAGACGTGAGCAACTGGGTACCGGCCTATCGGGGTGCTTTTAATTATGAAGTTGAATACTTAAGAAATTAATTTATTCAAGTAAAGTAAAAAAATATTTTGTGTAAGTTTCATAATTTATACATTATACACATAGATGGATACACACATCTGTAGTTTTGTTTAATTATGAAACATGATTACAGTCATTTATTACAAGTATAAAGAACTCAGGTGTACAATACAATACACATTACTTATCTAAGATCATTGCAAATTCATTGATTAAAATGTATCAGTTTAAAAAAAAATAAAGAAATTTACTTACCTTTAAATAAAATATTATTTCAACAAATTAAACATACCTGTTTGATCGATGTAGATGAATAAGCCATAATATTATGACACTACGTTGAAACAAAATATTTAAAACTTGTCACTTATTAACCTAAAATAGGTAAATTATAAAAAATAATTTGTAGTGTTCGTACTTCGTGGAGAATTTATTGGAGTGTCAAAAATGTCAATTGCACAAAACTGAAAACATTAGTTAGGTAACTACTACCTACTAATGATGTATAAAAATTGTACAATTTAATGCATATGCAAAAAGCGAGACGTAGGCGAGAATGCGAGACGCGAGTCAAACGAGTAATAATATTAGTTATTATATTATTTTAGGTTATAGGTTGTTATTCGTTGATCATTACTATTATTATTATTATATTGTTATTATGGAACGCACTACAACGGAAAAGTTTATATATATATATATATATATTGTCTAGATTCTAAATATAAAATGTAAAATACCCTTGTGTTGTATAATAACAGTAATATTATTATTATGAATTATTATTAATACTATTATTTATACTATAAATAGATATATGTAAACACTATTCGAGAATATATTAATAATTTACAATATCAATGTTAACATGTAACAGTCTTGCTATGTTTTATTAATACAAATTTGTAGCATGTTAAAAATGATAACTATGCAATATTAGATAAACTTGCTTGGTAATATTTAATCCTTGAGTTTATGCCACATTAAATACTTATTACAATACCAACATGTTAATTTATTAATATCTATATAATATTCTGTTGGAATATTGCGAGGATGCAACGTGTAAAACATTAGCAAAACATTATTCATAGACATTAATTTGTTTTTTCTTAATGTAACAATGAATGAATGTCTTATCAATATCGCAATGTAATGTTACACAGGGATTATAATTTTAACATTGCGATAATGGTTTGTAACAAAGCTTGCACAGTGGGCTGGGTAGTAGTAACGTAATAGGAAAAGTAAAAAATGGGAAAATTGTAGTAACAATTTTAAATATAACTGAAGAAGATTAAAATAGAAATATAAATGAATTAAATTAAATAAAATATGATAATGAAGAAGATTATGAATAATTAAAAAAAAAAAATAATAACGAAAAATATAACTCGAATAAATAAAATACAAAGTTTAATACGTAGTGATCAAATAAATGAAGAAGAAAAACAATTAATAATTGAAATTTGCGAACAATAATCCGACACATTTCATTTAGAAGAGGATCATTTAACTTATACAAATGCAGCAGAGCATAATATTAAAATAAATGAAAATCAAACACCGATTTATAAAAGTCCATAAAGATTACCTTATTCACAACAAGATGAAATAAATTCACAAATTCAAAAAATGTTAGATGACGATACGATACGTAACAATCTATGAGTCCTTGGAATGCACCATTACTATTAGTTAAAAAGAAATCAGACGCAAGTGGTAAACAAAAATTCAGAGTAGTTATCGATTTTAGAGCTTTAAATGAATTTCATCCTTTACCAAATATTACGGAAATATTAGATCAATTAGGACAATGTCAATTGTTTAGTGTAATTGATTTAGCGTCAGGATTTTATCAAATTTCATTATCAGAAACATCTAGAGAATTAAATGCATTTTCAACTAATCAGGGACACTGGCATTTTAAAAGAATGGCGATGGGTATGAAAATATCACCAGCAACTTTTCAAAGGGTAATGAATAACGTATTATCGGGAATAATAGGAATTAAATGTTTAGTATATTTAGACGATATAATAATATATGGGAAAAATTTAAAAGATCATAATAACAAATTAAAAGAAGTATTCGAGCGATTCATAAATAATAATTTAAAAATACAACCAGATAAATGCGAATTTTTGAAAAGAGAATGTGTATATTTAGGACACGTTATAACAGAGCATGGCATAAAACCAGATATAAATAAAATAAAATCAGTCTTAGAATTTCCAGTACCAATAAATGTAAAAGGAATTAAAACATTTTTAGGATTATCGGGATATTATACAAAATTTATAGAATCTTATAGTGCGAAAGCAAAGCCATTAACAAATTTACTTAAAAAAGATGTAAAATTTAATTGGACAGATGAATGTCAAAAATCATTTGATAAATTAAAAGAATCATTATGTTCTGAACCAATATTACAATATCCAGATTTTTCTAAACCATTTATTTTAACAACTGACGCAAGTAATAAAGCGTTAGGAGCCATATTATAACATGTTACGGGCATACATATTTAATATCCTAGTATCACGGGCATACATAATTAATGTCATAATATAATACACATAAGTATCACGATGTTAGGGACATATGTGAATATAATCTCATAGACCTTAGTGTAGACATAATATTAAAAAACAAATACAAATTATGAGTAATCGGAAATGCATGGGATCATATAAAAGATGTGACCATTATGCACAACAGATGGATAGACACATTAGTCAAAATATGCGTGGGATCATAACGAACATTACGATATGACAGTATAGTCAATAAGACATATATAATATATATATATATGTATATGTATATGTACGATAGGGATAAAACTCTATATGTGAAATCACACATCCGATGATTCACACGGGAAAAGGCTCTACTAACCACATCCTGTGATAGACATAATCGAGATTAGGAATGAGAGATTCTCACAAGATCGGGGTATATAAGGGACCCGTGAACAGACCCATTTTCGGATGTGGTTTTCGTCTTGTTACGTATGCACCTTCACGCTACTTTATTTTATAATTATTTTGGACTTAGAATAATTTTATATGTGAATTAAATATTGGACTTAGAATTATTTTAATAAAGTTATATTTTAAAAGTCTAGAGTTCATTATTTCATATTATTTAAATTATCTAACATTGATTGAGCAACTGAATAATTAGTAAATAATAATTAGGTTACATGAATAATTAGTAAATCATAAATGTTACATGAACACATTCTCAAAATTATCATGATTATGAGTGACATGTGAAAGGTTGTAGAATGTAAAAATAGTAAAACCAGCCAACTAACAAAACAGGGTTGGGCGTTCAATGATATTTTCGGATTAAATAAATTAACATAAGAATAGTAAAGATAACGTGTATATTGCAAAACTAACGAGGCCAACCACTAAAGGTTTAAACTATCTAATGCCCATAAATAGATATATTAAATAAAACTTGTTTATAATTTAATCATATCCGGGATAAGTAGTTTCGCATAAGATCCTAGTATATAAGGGGGTCCACAACAGACCAAAAGTCAGATGTGTTTAAGTCCGGACACAGCAAGCACCTTCACGCCACTCTATATTGTGAATGTTTTATCGTACGTTATTTTAATAATAGTAGTAACTTTAATTTGAAGTCAGTCTTATTTATTAAATCCTCTACCATCACTATTGATTCGACGGCACGCAACAATAGGTACCTACTACAAGAGAAGGTAAGTATACTTTTTTACATACTTTTACAGGAGTAGGTACCTCCCAGTAAACATAACACGTATAATCTATGTTTATAAAAAGGATAACTTTAGTGTATGTATATACGTAGTCATTATTCGTATTATAATGGTATAATAAACGTTGAAATAGATTGATTTTACGTTGACGATACGTATATATATATTCGCATTTAATTCATGAAAAAATTTCGTTTATTCTACGTCGATCATTATTTGATCGAACTTACGTAGAAAACTAGGTAAGGATTTACGTTTATTTTACGTTGACGATACGTATATGCATATTCGTATATTATTCATGAAAAAATTACGTTTATTCTACGTCGATCATACGTCGATCATTATAAATGATGATAAAATTACGTTGATTAGGTATACGTTGATCATACGTCGATCATTATTTGGTCGAACTTACGTAGAAAAATAGGTAAGGATTTACGTTGACGATACGTATATATATATTCGTATATTTTTCATGATAAGATTACGTTTATCCAATGTTGATCAAACCAATGGCGTGGTGAAGTGGTCGATCAAATTTTTTTTCAATAAAATATTGGGTGGTAGGTAAACAAAAAGCTTTGCTTCTATTGTATTAAGATAGATCGCCTGGTACTGGTCGAACTTACGTTGATGTTTGGATTAACATTTATAAATCTAATAAGTGGTGCGTTTACGTAAAGTATACTTATGAATTTACTATCACCAAGCAGTGGTCAAAGTGAGAAAAATGTTGTGGGGGGATCAACGTCACCAAAATTGAGGAACGTTCCCGAGTTCTTCATCCAAAGTTTATTTCTAATCAAACTTTTTTAAGAAACCTAATAGGCAGTGGCGAAACGAACCTAAAATAACCCATAAGCAAACTTACAATTTACACACCCACCCACCCACTTACCGGCTATAGGTACCTGGCTATTATATATTTAAAATATTTTTTTGTTCAATTAATGTATATATATATATTAATTTATATTTTTACCAATAAATTTAGGTAGGTTACTTATAGAATAAATAGTATATTATACTGTATAATAGTAGGTTCATATTATAATTAGGTAGATATTGTAATATCATTTTTTTGTTTTTGAAGAAACTAAAGAAAATAAAACATAATAATAAAATGTAGGTACCTATTATTATAAAATAATTGTATTCTAGGAGATGAGAGACAGTTCCTTTATTCTTATAATGTTATTCTAATTAACATATTTTACAGCAATTTAGATAATGTATATAATGTATTATACTAACTTAAAACAAATTTTAAAATATGAAATTAATTATTTTAACATCAATTGTTTTTTTAAAACATCTGAAGTCATGGCAAATGTATCTATGGCTTCATTATAATTGACTTCAATATCCTTTTCCATGCTCAAAATCAATAAGCTTTCGAGTCGGTTTTGTCCAGTTGTTGAACGTAGGCGAGTTTTAATCAATTTTACCTAAAACAAAATGTTTATAGTTCTAAAAATGTATTTGTTAATTATTGTTAACTTATACTAGTACAAAATGCATGTCTACATAAATTTACACATATTGTATGTACAATACAGAATTTATGTAATCATAATATAATATAATATACCTAATATAATATTATATTATAATTATATAATTTATATTTATACACTAATAAATTAGTATTACCTTCGAAAAGCTACGTTCAGCTGAAGCAGAAGAAGCAGGTATTGTACCAAGTGACTTATAAGCTTTGTACAAATTGGGAAAAGCTGATATCAAGTTGTAACTTGACAAGATATGAAGAATTCTTTCAACACTAACTTTTTTTTCAACTACTTGTCTGTCATCTTCATAACTAGTGATACTAGAATCACTATCTTCAGAACTTTGTATACACTTGATATTCTCATGTAGTTGTTTTGGTTCAAGTCCTACGACCAATTCATGTAAACTAGTACTGAAAGCTAAATACTCTACTCTTAAGTCTTGTAAATTTATACCATGTATCCATTTTGCTAATTGGTCAAAAGCATCTTCAGGCAATTTTTTACTATTATTTTTACTATAAGACAGAAGTCGTTCAGGTGAAAGTAGACACAGGTCCTTCTTTATCTCTCTAGAGTCTTTAAACCTTGATTCAATAGAATTTATAATGACATCTAACACTTTAAAATACACATCACTTCTAAATACATCTTGAGCAGTAAAAGAAATTTCATCTCTAGACAATTCTCCAGGCATAATTTTTTTTTTACGCAACCTTACTTCTTTAAAGTTCCTTTCTGTTAAGTTTTGGTCTTTTGCAAAACTTTTTGCTTCATTTATCAGATTTTGACATTTACCATCATCTCTAAGATCAATTAAACGGTTCTTAGCAACATCAACAAGATTAATTGCTTCTATAAAATCGATTGATTTAGATTGAAGGTAATTTGAAACTGGAGTAGTAATTGCAAATATAGTTTTAACTAAATTCATGGCTATAATAAATTCAAAAGAAGATAATCTCATTGATAAACTTTTGGCTGTTGAACTTGTTTCGCGATCAGAATCTTCCGCAGAAGCAATTGCTTTCAATGATTGTAATAATGCAGCATATTTTTCATATACTACTGTAATTACTCGGTCATGTGAAGTCCACCTTGTGGTAGAAAAACGTTTTAAGCATCGCACTCGTTCATTTGGATATAATTTATTTTGAAAAAATACAAAAGTAGCAGTTCTTTTTCGTGCACGCATAAACTCAACTAATGCTTTAATATCACCAAAAAAAACCTTTGTTTTGGTACAACAGTCACATGTATCAACTATTACCAAGTTTAGAAGATGTGCAGAACACCACACATATAAAGCATTAGGGTTTTCGTTTTATATTAAAGTTTTTAATCCTGAATATTGGCCTTGCATTGAGGCTGCGCCATCGTAAGCTTGTGCACACAAATCTCTTTTCCAATTAATATTATATTTTTCTGTTATATTACAAAATACTTCATACATTCCTTTTCCAGTTGAATCTGGTGAAGTTACCAATGCCACTAATCTTTCTTCAATTTTACCTTTATCATTTACATATCTAAGTAAAAAGGTAAATTGCTCTAATGTAGACACGTCTGTAGTAGTGTCTATGATGACTGAAAAGAGACCGGATTTTTTAACATCAAACAAAATCTTAGAACGCACAATTTCTGATAGTATGCTCAACAGTTTGTTTTGACTTAAACTTGATAAAAATGTAACTCGGTTGTGTTTACCTTCTATTTTTTGTAAATGAGAATTTAAGGGCCCATGATGTTTTGATAATAACTTCAAAAGTTCTAAAAAGTTCCCTTTGTTCGTTGAGGTATTACTTTCATCGTGCCCTCTTAATGCTATATTCTGTCTGGCAGTAAAAAGTAGAGCATCAATGATAACCTTTAAGATTTCTCGGTTTTCAGCTACTTGGTGGTTTGCTGATTTTAAAAGTGTAATATCAATTCTTGTTCTGGTGAAGTACAAGCCCTGGCTAATCTCACTTTGAATATGTTCGGGTAAACACTCGTGATGGTGAATTGTTTTAGCAATGTTTCTATAATCACAGGTACCTTTAGAAGATAAAAATGATTTTTTTGCCTTAACCAAACCAAATAATCTACAAGACATGCAAAATACTCTATCAAGTAAAGGCGAGTATGATAGCCAGGTGGGTTTTGTTAAGTTGCCATCTGGTAAACGTTGAAAATAATGACTTTCATGGAATGACCGAATATTTCCTGATCCATAGTTTTTTGTAGGGAATTTGTTGTATTTTAGATCAGAAGGCAATGGCTGACAAGGTCCGAGATTCACAAAGTATGTTAATATTTCATTTGACATGGTTTCAAGGTCCGAGATTCACAAAGTATGTTAATATTTCATTTGACATGGTTTCTGGCCAATGAACAGGATCATTTGGGAACACATTATCCATAATTTGGTATTCTAAAAAGAAATTAAGATTTATCACTGTCAGTCTAATTAACTGCCACCAACTTATATTTTATTGTTATTATTGTAATGTTATAAAATGTTAATTCTTGTCAGTTGGAATAAAATAAATTATTACTATTTTATAGCTCCATGTTCCCCCACAAGGCCACAATTATGTAGTTATCTATATAAATAGGTATAAATTATACTATTTAAGTATAACATTTTCATATTCCAAGTACCTGTCAAGTTTGTTGATGCTAGATCGTTTGATATTGTTGTTTCAAATGACTCTATATAACATATAAAAATAAAGTAATTTATTACTTAATATAAACAATAAATGTAATTACTATTTACTAACTATTATTTTATACTATAATTGAGTCTGAGCATATATTCTGGTACTATATTAACGATTTATTGGTGCACATTTGTTGTAACTTGTAACTTGTAAGTCACAAAGTAAAAATTGATCAGGGAAGCAAATTAAAGTTTCAAATTTTTTTAAATTCTTCTAACTTTAATTTAACATTACATTTTTGGACTCATTATAAAAAGATAAATAAATTTGGATAGTAATGGACTTGTAATAAACACACGGACTTATATCAGAAACTTAGTGTATAAGTAGTGTATACGAGTGTATTTTAGAAAAATGTGGACTTATAATAATTAATGTGAACTAAACTAAGCCATTGTTATAGCCTTATAGGTATACTAAATACTATTATTATATTTATTAATTTATTAATCCCTTAATAATGTTAATATAAAAAATATATTTATATCATACATGCATATCTTCTTCATTAGTGCACTTCAATACTGTTATAGAGGTATCTTCATTGGTATTTGGTTTTGTACAGATCAAATCAGCATCTTCCTCTACATTGTCTAATAATCCTAAATTAAATAAATTGTTATTGAAAAAAAAAACTGTTGTCAATCATTTCAATTGTTTCAAAAAAATTACAGGTATCTATAATTATATACTTATATACCTTCAGTAATATTTACAATAGGAGTGCCACATGTATCATCTTCTTCAGTATTGTTGGTTTCAGTATTACTCGATTCCTGCGTTTCATAATTATAAATATCAAAATAACCATTGCTTCATAAAAAAAAAAAAATAGGTGTCATATCACACCGTCCATACTTACATTAATATTTGTATGGGTTTCTACTGAATTTTGATGAGAGATTTTAAGCTGAATATTATTCTCAACACCACTGAATTCAGACATAGGTACACTAGTGACATTTAAAGCAGTATCCTGGTCCATCTCCATTACATTTTCTTCTAAATTAAATTTAAAAAAGTCATTTATATATTATAAAATATAGCTAAATTTAAAAAAATCACCCAACAGTAATACAGGATGCAGGGATCGTTGTCCGTTTGTTGGGTAGTGCTAACCTAACTCATTTCGCTCGGTTCAAGGCAGAACATAGCAAAAAATTATAACTTTAAAAGCAATGATAAACAATTGTTTTAGAAAAAACGATTTTAAGTAAGGGAAGGCGATCAATTAGCCTTTAAATATTATAAACTACAAAATTGTATTAATTTTATTATATCATCAATTTACATTGCAGTATTATAGACGTAATAACTAATAACTAATAGATAATACTAGTCAATAAATTATAATAGGAAAGGAAACTCAATTAGTAATAGTTAAATTAATTAATATGCACTAGAACTTACCTTTTTGGCACATTTTTTTATATACAAAAAATGATTTAATATCAGCACATCGTTTTTTTTGGCGATTTTTCCAACAAGAATCTAAATGCCGCTGCCAGTTGACATCATTCATATTAAGTTTTCTTTTGCCGCAACTACATTTTAGAGATGAGTCATCCATTGTTAATAAACACAGGACTTCAAATTAAAATAATAGTAGGTATAAGGTATATGATAGTATAATACGATATTGCAAACTGCAAAGAAAATGTATTTAATTCAGTCGTCTTCAAGCACAAATGGCCAATGGGCAATGACTATTGACTAATCACTAATAAGTCGTAGAAAAAAAATGTTAACATCGAAGCGATTAATACTGTGCATAATAATAATCTTGTTTCATATCTTGAACTATTCTATGAATAGTATATCTATAATCTATATAGGTGGGTATTGACCGGGTGTGTTTATCACCGAAAATCTATTTATAATATTTTATTATTATTTCTAGGGCTAAGCAATTGCATTAGGTAAACGTCGTTCACCACGCCACTGCACACACACACGCACACATATATATTATGAATGATTAGCCATGTACGTATTTGTTAGAATCTATTATCTTATTCTGAATTTATATTAAACTGGGAATTCACAAAACGACAATTCACGATTAATATTATGAAGAAACCCAGAAATTATGATAGCGTGACAATATTCATTATTATAATTTATTATCATTGATTTATGTATAATATTATTATTATACTTTTACAACTTTTGACACGTTTATAATGCATTGATTTTAAACGTACTGATTAATAACATACTTATAGGGATTAATAATACTATTAATTAATTAGTTATGGTTATGCACTTTCATATTTTCACCCACCACCCACGGCACCCACCTACCCTTGAAAAAATCGAGAAGCAATCGCTTCTCAAAGACTACGGTCGTTTCGCCACTGCTAATAGGTATGAATCTATAATTTGATTTTTTCACGCACCATTATTCATAAAAAATGTATGGTAATAGCATTGATTATAGAATATATCTATTATATAATCAATGGTAATAGTATGAAAAATAAAATTTTCTTCTAAGAAAAATGATTTTAAATAAATAATACTAGGTATTGTTTATCACAGCCATTCTCAATATCACATCAACATTAGAGCATTAAATGTCAATAGTATAATGAATTATGATTTATGTTATATTATTGTGTGTTTCGGTAACCGGTATTTCCGCGTTTGTATGTTTCTACGTACAGCTCGTGTACGTGTTATCAAGTTATCTACACGAGCGACCGGGTATCTAATTAGACACAGCGTAAATGTGGATAACACACTACTACACAGTAATTTATTATTTAATAATTGCTTATCGACTGAACTACATCTGTCGTTGTGTTCAAATAAAAGCCATAGATCTCAATGTCCCTATTTGACCTAAACAAGCAGTGTCGGATGCCTGATACTGGTAATTCCTTTAAAAATAAATAAAATATATTTGATTGTGTTATACGCGATATATCTTGCTATAGCAGCTCGTTTATAAGTGAGTCGGACGTTCCATTACCTCATCCGGTCGCAACCGACAACACCGTAATCGCCGTCGTACTTGCAGATTCCAATACGGCGAAGTATACTGACGGGCGATATTTCTTTTGCGACTTTTGACAACAACTGTACAAACGACATTTTTGTTACAACGAAAGTATCAACTTCAATAAGGTAAAAACTTTTAAAAACAATAAATAATAATATAGGTAGTTAGTGCTTTGTAGTTGAACATTCGCATATACATGCGAATTGCGAAGTCCTGGCAATTATTATTTCAAATAATAAAGCGTAGATTCATATTATATGGATACAGTGCCGTAGCCAGGGGGGCAACAGGGGCACGTGCTCCCCCCAAACCCTTTTTTTTTTTTTTTTGGTTAGCAATAGACCCATAGTACATCGCACAGAGATATGAGATATGAGATATGACTTTTCTAGAACGCAATCTCCACGAATAACGAGGGATTACTGTACAATAATAATATATATTAATAATAATGATAATTAATAATTATTATTAAATCATTAATTTATAAAATAGGTATGTGGGGGGGAAATAACATAAAATCTTACGAAAAAGAATATTTGAAATTGTTTATTATACAACAATTTCATAATCAGAGATGGATGATTTGAACTCAACCCATTATTTTAAATTTGGTATTTAGGACCTCGAAGCCCTTCTGGAACTCAGGGTCCGTGACATGGGACCACTTACCTCATTTTGTTTTTATGTTATAAAAATAATGAGTCTATAATAATACTCAGTACCCTGGGCTATTATGTCCATCACTATTTGAGGTGCCTTGCTAGAATAAAAAGAAAAAAGGTGTGGGCCTCGGCAGCATTTGCTGCCACGCTGCCCTGGCCAGGCCGACACTGTGTCTAGAACAACATAATTACTAGTATATAAGGTAAGAATATCTACCTATATTTTAAATTTTGTTCACAACATAAACACAGCTTCTATAGGTTATGTACGTATAGCTATATGGCAAGTTTATACAGTGTTATAAATTTACATAGGTATAAGTTTTAATTCTAATTAAATTTATTGTTTTATAAAAAAAACTTATTTATTACTAGTTTATTTATTTATGCTGTATACTTAAATTTTATATAACACAATTTTTTATTAAAAACAGGTTACCTTGTATAAACAAATTATTCATAGAAAATTTAGTACTAAATACTTACAAGGATAAGGTCTTTTTATTTAATTAAATATAGGAAATGTAAATGTATACCTAAGTAATGAAGGAATTGTCCCTATTATCACCATACACCTATATACCAATAAAAAAAACAACATTTCAGCATTCAATAATATTAAATTAATTGTTTGTAAATTCTAGACTGAATTAATGTTTATTTGTTAACTAGAGTAAATAGTAAAAAAAATGCCAAAACATGCGTATAAGCCAAGTAACAGTTTGACCAAGAGTTCTAAAAGGCGCCGAGAAAGTATAAATCAGTCTCACTTCATAGTGTTGATACTTTAGTGGTTCAAAATATTTCTATAATTGAAAATGTTGTTCAAACTGATTTATCAAGAACTCCTGATGTATCAATTCAATATTCTCCAGAAAATGTGGTTCTAAGTAGTTTGAGCTCTACTGAAGACAACAACAATTTTGAAAATCAATCTTTGACTGAATTAAACGTTACTCATAACTCCAATAATCCTACATTTCAATCAAAATTGGCATCTTTTATTATTTCATCAAGACTTTCAAGAAGTAAAACTTCTGTTTTATTAAAATAACTTAAATCTGTTACTGATATCGCATCGTTACAAGATCTTCCTTCAGATTACAGAACACTTCTTTATACTCCTTTATCTAGTAAAGTGAAAATTGATCAAATAACAGGAGGAGAGTACATTCATTTTGGAATTTGTAAAGGATTAAATTATTTATATAGTGTTAATTATTATATGCGTCAACAATAGGGTGGTCTTTCACTATAGATGAAAAAAAAAAAAATCAAAATTTTTTTCATCTCACCCCCTTAAACAGTGTACATACATAAAAAAAATAACTGCATGAAATATTGAATCAATCAAACAAAGTTAACCCGTGCCTATTTGAACTTAAAGTTTGAACTTTTACAATTTTTCAAAATTTTTCAAATTTTTGTACTTATATCATAAACCGTTGATCAAATTGAAATTTATTATAGATACTAAATTAATTAAAACTACATTTACAAAAATATTTGTTCTATAATTTTTTTAATATCTTCAATTGTTGGTGAAATATATTGTACCTTAGTATAAAAACTGTGTTTTTTTTTACATTTCCATGAATATATTTAAAAATAAAAATGTTAACATATTGTATCTAAAATAAAATGTTGTACGAGTATATAACAATTGTATAATGAACTTAAACTGATAAAATTTTTTTTAATAATTTATAATATTTAATAACATGATATTATTGTAGTGTCGATTTGTTACCGTCAGGATACTTAATTTTATAATTTTTTACAATTTGTAGTAGGTACTGTTTTTGTTCTTCATCTTTAGTTAAAATGCTGTTATATTCTTCAATTAGCTTCACTCCTCTTTCTGCCGTATCATTAACAACATTAATATGGGCTACAGTATTTGCTCCATCATTATACGCAGTGTTGTTAATCCATTCATCTGGTTCATCATTTAAAAAATGTGTGTCAATACCGAAACGTTCAAAAAATATTTTTGTATTTTTCGTTACAAAATGACTAAAATCTTTTGTAACTAAAGATGAAACTTCATGAGGTTTAATAGATATTTTTTTTACTATTTCATCTGAGCCATCGTTTGAAGTTAAAGCTTTAACCATCTTTTTTTTTAAATCGGCAGATACATTTTTATCAAAAAATGAAAAACCTATTGCTTCATCAGACAAATACCATAAATGTCCACAGAATTTTTTTAGAATTGTTTTTGAAACATCGGAGTCATAATAGTTAAAATCTTGGTATGGTGCTGTTGCAGTATTTGGAGCCCCAAACCACGCTTTCACGTAAAGACGAATCAAAAATATACATATGTCCCTTAGCCCGATTTCCTCTTTTATATTTAAATGAAACAGATCTCTAAATAAATATATTTTTAATGAGTATAACGCTTTTGCCATCCACCTAGCGTGATGAATAGCACCAGGTTTTTTTATAGTGATTTCATCAGATGGGCATCCTCCGAGAAAAATTAATATTAATTCTATTAACTCTTTGTAGTCATCTCTGTAATGATTTTTTGTAGTTGTTGCGTACAAAATTCTATTATATCGTTACTTACGTCCATAACTTTTAATTGTATATCATTGTTTGCGGTACCAATTGTTATTTTTTTTGAGTCTAGTTTTTCCCAAGCTTGCTGGAATCGTTTAAACAGCATATCTGGACCCGAAAAACTGGTCATCTTCAATTCAAATATTGATCGTAGTATAAGTTCATAAATATGATGACGACATGGCAAATAAAGAAGGCTTTTATTTAGTAACTGTTCCAAAATAATACAAGCCCCATTTATTCTGCCTGTATTAGAAGCCGTAGTGTCACAGCACAGTGCATTCACGCGTTTAGATAAGTCCCAATTGTTTAATAATTCGTACACAGCATTTGCCATATTTTGACCAGTACCGGAATCTAATTTTGGAACTCCGATTAATTGTTCCGAGTCTTGCAATGTTACTATAACTGGAAGTCGATCATGTTGAATAAATTTACTTGTAGGCAAAAGTTTACCATCCCAATGAACTACAATGGCTTTAGAATTTGTTTGGAAATCTTCTTTTAATTTAACTGCAATATTTTTTCGTGTTTGTAGTCGACGTTGCCTTATAGATGTTCGGTTAATAATTAAATTACAAGTATCGTGTCCTAATGCTTCAGCAGTTGCCATAAGAATGTGAACTGCATCACGATCACTAACTTTGCAACGATCCAAAACCATGACGAGTCTATCATTAATAAAATCAATCTTACCTCGTTTAACCGAGATCCTCGTACTTGTGGAAGATATTTCAGTATCAGATTCTGAAGTATAGTCAACCTCGTATTCTTCAGAAGAAGAAAATGAAACCAGTTCTATTTTTGTATCTGCAAAAAAAAAAAATTATATAAATTATGTAGTTACTTTAAAAATGTGTTTTACATGAATATATTTATATTATAAATATATTATTTGTATATTGTGTTTTACGAATATTCATTATGCACTATACCTAATTTTTCTGCTTCTATTTTTGAACGTTTAGATGCTTCATTTAATGATTTTAATCGATCAGCCTTTCGCTTTTCAGCTTTAACCAATTTAGTATCAACGCCCATCATATAGCCTTTTCGGCCTTTTTCTCTTTGGAGAAGTAAAAAATCTCGATCTTCCTGGATACCTATAATAAGGAATGTTTTTTTAAAACATTTTTAAACAAAATATGAATGTCATAGTAAAAATTATTACCTAACATATTTAATGCGTTTGCATGAGCAATGTCAAATAAATCGTCCGATTTTGAGGAGAACACGACTTCTTTTTTAATTTGACATTTGGTTCTTTTTCTAGAATTTTTTTGAACTGTTCTCCATTCATGATATAATTTTTCCAGCTTAGATATACAATGCTGAATGTCTTGTACAGGAATTCTTGCTTTTTCCCAAAATATTACTATTTCGCGTACAGCAAGACGAGCACTTTCACGTATATTTAATTTAACAACTCGTAAGTTGTAGAAAAAAACTAATAAAGCCTGCTTAATGGACGGCAATTTACCACCAGTAATTTGACTGCATTCATTACCCAATAAATAAACATTATTTCTTATTTTCGAACACATAATATTATTAAATCACGACAATATTTTCAGAGAAAAACAATTGAATACATACACTATTAAAAACGAGTGACGTCTGACGGCTGTTCCTAAACTAATCTCTAGACTAGAGAATTTAGGCTGTTTAATTTACGTCAACTATTAGAATCACGATAAGGAGCCGATACAAATAATATCAGTGAATTATATGGGTATTCATTGCAGTTATTACTCTAATTTATAAAAATAACTTTTGGAGTTATCGATAAGTAAACAATACAAATTTTAATAATTTACGTTATAATATTGAAAAATATCGAAAAGACCGATTTTTAAACACAAACATTAATATATCTCACCAACAGTTGAAGATATAAAAAAATATTTTCGTAAATGTAGTTTTAATTAATTTAGTATCTATAATAAATTTCTATTTGATCAACGGTTAATGATATAAGTACAAAATTTTAAAAAATTTTGAAAAATTGTAAAAGTTCAAACTTTAAGTTAAAATAGGCACGGGTTAACTTTGTTTGATTGATTCAATATTTCGTGTAGTTAATTGTTGTATGTATATACACTGTTTTAGGGGGTGAGATGAAAACATTTTTGAACTTAAAATTTATGGACCACCCTAGTCAACAATCAGTAATTGAATTATGGTTTAACATAGACGGTTTACCAATTGATAAAAGAGGTCAATCATTGTGGCCAATATTGTGTGGTGTTTGTATACAACAAAATATTCAGCCTTTTATTATTGGAGCTTATTTTGGTGCTAAGAAACCAAGTTCTGTTTTTGAATATCATAGTTTTTTCAATAATGAACTTAATGATCTATTGCAAAATGATATTACAATTGGACATACAACAATATCTATTTATCTGAAAGGAATAATTGCTGATGCCCCAGCTAGAGCATTTATAAAACAAATTAAGGGTCATACTGGTTATTATGGATGTGAAAAATGTGAAGTGGAAGGTATTCATTTAAACAATAGTGTATGTTTTCCTGATTGGACTGCACCATTGCGCACTGACAAATCATTTATTCAACATTTGAATGAAGACCATCACATAGGAGAATTTCTGTTACAAAACATACCAAACTTTGGACCGGTATCATGTATTCCGTTAGATTATATGCACTTGTGTTGCCTTGGTATTACGAAAAAAATAATACATTTTCTGGTAAAGGGTTCACGAAGTTTGGGTTCTTGTGGTTCTGTTCGTTTATCAAGAGATCAAATATTGTCTATTAATAGTCGAATGAAAGTTGTTGCGAAATGGTTATCCTCTGATTATGCTCGTATTCCTGTTGATCTCAATAATTTTAACACATTCAAAGCAACTGAATTTCGACAAATTCTATTTTATACAGGACCTTTTATTTTTAAAAATATTTTGAGTACACCAGTCTACAACAATTTTTTGTTTTTAAACTTAGCCATGCGAGTTCTAGCTTGTCCTAATACAGTTCATGATCAAAATGATTTTGCGAGTGATCTATTGAAACATTTTTTAAAAACATTTTGTATTATTTATGGACGAGGTAATGCATCGTACAATGTACATTCTGTTATTCATTTAGCAAATGATGCCAAGAAATATGGAGTTGTTGATCAATTTTCATCATTTCCGTATGAAAATAACCTTCAACATTTGAAAAAAATAGTGAAACCTGGACGATTTCCATTAGTTCAGCTTTATAATCGTATCGGTGAAGAATGTC
This sequence comes from Sipha maydis, assembly GCA_034509805.1. Classification (NCBI taxonomy): domain Eukaryota; kingdom Metazoa; phylum Arthropoda; class Insecta; order Hemiptera; family Aphididae; genus Sipha; species Sipha maydis. The sequence goes on along the minus strand of JASXSY010002448.1, from coordinate 63,676 downwards.
ATTGCAGTAGTTCCGATATTAATTTATCTTTAATTAATTATCCTGCTTTAGACGGTCATCATTATTTTGGACCTCTCCCAAATAATTTTCCAAGTGATTCAGTATTCTATTTTAATGACTGAAAAATTTACCTTAAGAGTTTCCAATTTAAAACGTAAGAGTAAAAAGAAAGATGACTGTGTAGTAATGTGTGATGGAAAAGTTTGTATTGTTAAAAATATATTATCTATCAATGGTCAAATATTCCTAGTTTGTTAACAATTTGAACGTGTCATTCCTATTTATGAAATTCCATGTCCTTCAACTGCTGTTGGGATGATGGAGTGCAGTAATATCTTATGTGAGCTAGAATTGTATGATGTCAATAGTATTCAGTTTAAAGCTTGTTATTTTCCCAAATCGGAAGATTTAAATATTGCATCTAGTTACTATGTGTGTTGCTTTCTTCATACTGTTTATTAAAAAGGTTAATATTTTTTATTTAAACATTAAAATGTAAACATGATATAATTATATAATATATTATATGTAATATAATTCATTTTACTGGTTATAGAATAAATCCTCTGTTACGGGCATACATAATGTTATACATAAAGTACAATAGCGTACCATAGTGTTAAAGGCATAGGTAGAGGATGTCACAAACTTTATTATGGACATCATTATCAAATATAATGCAAACTATAAAATAGTCAGGATATGCGTGAGATGGGCAAGTACATTATAATAATATCACTATATTAGGGTTGGGAAACAATGACCAATTTGTAAACCTTGTCACGGATATAGGCACAGTAATCAGAATGTGTGTGGGATCATATTGAACGAGAATTACAATTATAATCAATATGACATATAAATTTATATATATGGTTAATTACGATAACATAAAACTCTATTAGCGGATTCACGCATCTGATGATTCACATAAGGAAAACGCACCATTAACCACATCCTGGGAAAAGTTAGATTAAAATATACTAATATTCTTTAGACCACAGAGACCACATCCTGGATCTCTGCGTCAGCGGATATGTATTGGATGTGAGGTATCACAGACACTCCTTTGATTCATTGTAGAGGTCGGGTATATAAGGGACCCGGGAACAGACCCATTTTCAGATGTGTTTTTAGTCTTGTTATGTATGCACCTTCACGCTACTTTATTTTATAATTATTTTGGACTTAGAATAATTTTATATGTGAATTAAATATTGGACTTAGAATTATTTTAATAAAGTTATATTTTAAAAGTCTAGAGTTCATTATTTCATATTATTTAAATTATCTAACATTGATTGAGCAACTGTTCACTTGAGGACTCTTCTCTCGTTGCACTGTCCGGTACTCCCATACCGGCACGCAACACCTCAAACATATACCATTGTTTTAGTCTCGGAGAACAACATAATTTATATACCAAAAATATGGTTAAATTGCTATAGTCAGAATACTCTTTTAATAGGTGCTGATTATACATTTTACTGGCCACTAGTTGATGCAGTAAAAAAAGCTAATAATTATGCTATTGTACTCAGTAGTTGGACAAAAAGAAGTGGAAAACATTGAACATAGCTGGTAAAATAGTTATAAATCTATTTGTATATTTTAATCATAAATATTTGTGTAATTTGCAAATTCTTGTATCGAAGGAAAATATTTGGCTACATTGGAAAATTTAAAAAAAAATAACTTTGTCATTGTTGAATTTATTGATGAACAATCGGTCGAAGTAGTACCTTGCAGCTGGATCAATGCTGATCATGTAGAAAAACAATTTAAATGTCATTGGCCTATGCATAGTAATATATCAAAATTGTCTGCATCACAAAAGCAACCATCCAGTTCATGGAAAATACACTTGTGTATTCCTAGAAAATTTTCCCGTACGTTATAGAAGTATAGACTATTAAATATATTTTATTATAATTTGTGTAATATATTTATTCTAGAATCATATTCAGAAGGGAAAAAAAATATGGCTACATTTTGTGATACCAGTACAACAGAACTAGAAGATATAACACAACAGACAAGAAAAAGATTTAAAAAAAAACACTTCGATGATTCTATCATTGTTGTAGATTAAAGTAATTTAACGAAAATCTTAAAATAAAAAGGAAATTTGAGTGGGTTAATTATCAATATTAGGGTTTACTTTTATTTACTCTTATTTTTATTAATTAATTTTTTCTGTTCAATTTTAGTGCAAACCAGGTCTAGCTCAGAAGATAGTAGTACAAGTGAATCCTTGTTTTCAAATAAAATGTTACAATTAAATGATGTTCCAAAGCCTAAAAGTAATTTTTATTATCATGTATATTTTATATGAAAATTATGTGTGTGTGTGATTATTAGGTATTATGTCATACTGTTGAATATACTATATTTTTGTATACTATTGGTTAATGTACCAACTTTACTAATGTGAATTATGATTTTTAAATGAGTATTATTAAAATAATTAGTAAACAGCTTGCTTAGTATGTTTATAATTTTGTCTACTAATTTTGAATCTTTAAAATCTCTAAATGATTTTCCACAAATTTTTTTTATATTTTTACATATCTTAATTATATATTTTTTTTAATTGATGGTTGATTAAATTTACATTATAATTGAATTTACTCATTCTTTGATGTAGGACTGAAAAACAATATAATACAGTATTATTTTACAAGATGACTTTTTATAAGGAATTTGTAGTATATAAATGTGACAAATTAATAGTATTTAAATAATATCATTGCATTATTATGTTTTAGGTATGTTTAATATGTATGAATATAACTTGATATCTTTTACTGGTGTGATATTTGCTACTGAAAAACAGTTAACTCAGATTGATTCTAATGTAGATGAGATATGTAAGCAGAATTAATAATTATTGAGCTGATAAATTACTGATATCCTGTCAAGTGATTTAATTTGTAATATTATTTTTAAAGCCAACACACAACTCAATTATAATAAAAAAAGTTTTGGTGGTTGTGCTAATTCATGGTGTTGCTAATCAGGATAGTGGTTTGAAAAATTCACAAAATATTACTATACCAGATGTGATAAACAGTATTCAGCATTTAGGTCATGTTTTTATGAATGGTAATTAATACATTATACATTTTCATATCCTCAAAAATGTAATATTAAAATATTAAAATCTTATCTGACAACATATTTTTAATAAGTTTCTAGAAATATGTCAAATGTACAAAAAGGGATAGATATTATTAAAGTTGATGTTAATAAAAATCAAGAAATACTTATGGAAATAGTAAGTAAAATTTGAAGTCAACAATCAACAACTACAAGTTCAAATGTGTATGATTCGTCACTTCTCAAAGTTCCCGTGTCAACTTTGGAAGAGTTGAATAAACTTGAGGATGATGCGAAACAAAAAAAATATTAGTTGAGTTATTATTTGTTTAAGAAAATGTCTGTCAATTAATCAGTGTCAACTTTTTTTGTTTAGGGGTACCTATATGTTACGTAGAAACGGCTAGTCATTTGATGCTTAACGTACTACATACCTCATGATAAAGTTAACTGTAGACAATAGAATCGCAGAAAAAATCAATATGGTGGGAAGAAGAGGAGATAAATTGGCTTTTGGTCGTTTAGAAATTTCTAAAATTTTTATTGGTAAATGAAAAATAATCAAATTATATTTTACATTCAATATGCAATATACTATTGAATATAAATATATTTTTAAAAAAATTATAACCCTTTATCAAGAGTATTATAGTGACTAAAGTTGTTTCATATGTAGCCAACAACTCGATAGAGTGTTATAATTATTGATTTTCAAAATGAGTGCTATATATTTTACAACTAGTATAATTAACAAATTATTTTAATTTGTTTTTACAGAAGCTGTTAAAGATATGTTTCCTGATGAGCCCATATTAGCAATTAAAAATTATATGAGTGATTGGCTTAAACAAGCCCCTAAAAGAAAATAAATAATTATCTACTACTTGTAAATTGTAATAGGTCTCCGTCCTATATTTAATTAAATATAATTTTTATTTATAATTATTTCTTTATTTTTCACTTATTTTATATTATGACAAAGATAAGCGTTTATCATTATTATAATGTATATTTAGTTACCTCGCACTAATGATTTAACTGTCAAACTTTGTGATAAAAGCTTGATAAAAAAAAAAAAAAACATTTGGTAATTACCAGAAAAGTCCAAAAATGTATGAAAAATATCCACTTGACAGGTTTTTAGATGAATTAATATTCATTCAATATTCTACATTTTAAATAAATAATATCCATTGTATACTCAAATTATATAGGTACTATAATACATTTATATTTTAATATTCATTCTATTCTTCGAAAAAATTCGAACTTTACACAATAAATATCCACTGCACACTAAATATATACGAAAAATACACGTAAAATATCTATTGTGTACTCAAAATACATTTTACATTTATACGAAAAATATCCATTCTAATCATCTAAAATATAGGAACTTTACACTAAAAATACCCACTGTTTATTCTGAATATATACAAATCTTTCACGTAAAATATTCATTCAATACACTACATTTATACAAAATATATCCAAAAAAACTACTTAATATTTACGTAAAATATACGTTGATTAAACATGTACATCTAACGGATACTAAACGTTGAATATTCGTTAAATAGTTACCTTTTGACCCAAAATTATACCATGATTATACTATTTATCAACTAAACATCTATGTGTATTATACCGATGGTTCGTTATGATTAACGTATATTAAACGTATAATATACGTAAAAATGTTTACTGGGCTACGACGTGACGTCGTCGGGACAATGGCTATCCCAGTGTGCATTGAATTTGGAAATATACACATCAACAATAAATCTACCGTAGATTTTACGGGGATTTTAAGTAGGTATTTTCCCAATCGAATCAACACATATTCTAATATACCTTTAACATATATTTTAGTGTATATTAATGGTTGATTTTAAGTTGATTATAGTTTTATTTATCTACGAATAATATACAGATATTCAATATTTAATGAACTAAATTTGCATTGATTATAATTGTATAATATATATATATATATATATATATATACCTATACAGTGTTTGGAAAGAACGTCGTTCATGAACGCACGTTCACGCGTTCACGTTCATTTATAGTGAACGATACGTGAACGTCACTCGTTTTTTGCAAATAGAACGTGAACGTGAACGACGTTTATAATTTTAATGAATTTGATGAATTTTTAAGACGTTCAATTTATTTACCATTTAATAAATATTATATGTATAAAATATATTAATTAATTATATTATAATAATAATATTTTCATTTTTCCCATTATAATTCCTATAATATTCGTTTGATTGCAAAATATATAAATTAAATACAGGCAATTCCAGTGTCCCCGGGTGGACATACATAATATTATGATTTCCACGAATTCGTAATAAACCCATAGATATGAAACATATGGATACGGCATCTAGTGGTTAATAATAGTATGAATTATGTTAGCTTACAGATTTTTGTGTTATGCCGTATCCATATGTTTAATATCTATGAATAAACCTAATCGGTTTATCGTAATAAAAATGAATATGTAAAGTGTGCATCATGGACTAAAATATATATCTATTATGAACGGGGTATCGTGTATAAACATGGGCTTTATCGTTTATCATCTGCATCGTCGAATTTAAATTTAAATAGATATTTACCTACAGTTTTTTAAAATTTTTATTTATGTTATAATACCTAACAAGGATACAAGTTGTTTTTTTTATTCAATAAAGTTTTAAAAATGAATCAAATTAAAATATGAATTATTTATTTATCATGTACCTATTGTACCTATTTACTGTTTTTGTTTCAATATTTGAATTGTCTGAGTTGAATATATTAGGAATTACAATTATAATTTTCAATTCGACCTAAATTTAAGTCTTCAATCGAAAAGATTTTTTCAACTCTTAAAAAAACTATGGAGGTAGCTGATTTTTCTAAGGCGACCTTGTCCAATCTCTTGGTTGTGTGTATAGTGCCCTAGTATTTGCTTAATTTTATCACTATGAAATTCTTATTAAAATGTAACTCAAATAACGTGTCAAACTTTATGAATTGTTGGGGAAGGTGGGGCAGAACGGGGGTCATAAGGTATCAAAAGCTATAATTCACTCAAAAATTGTGTTTTTGATTTGAAACTTGAACTGTGTTATCTTTAGGAAATGTTTATTAATATGTTAGCATGTTCTAAACATTCATTTATTACTGATAAGATAATTGATATGTGAACATGAAATTTTTATTATATGATATTGTTGGCCCTAGAAATTTATATATTAAGTTTTTAAATCAGTATGATCATTATAAGACATAAATATTGAAATGTCCCCGTTTTGCCACATGGCCCCCCGTTCTGCCCCACTTTCCCCTATATGCTCTAAATTGTATTTTTATTTATTGTTTGAGTCGTATATGTTTATGGGATTTTAATTTTTATATTCACGGCAGGCTAACGATTCATAAAAAAAAAATTAAATGAACGCGACCCAACGAACGCGTTTGTTTTTTAAAAGAACGTGAACGTGAACGCGTTCGTTTGAAAAAAACACGAACGTGAACGTGAACGAGTTCCTTTTTGAAGGACTGAACGTGAACGTGAACGAGTTCATTTTTTTCGTGAACGTTCCGAACACTGTACCTATATAAGTATTCATCAACGATAAATCAACATTAATATTATGTTGATTTAAAGTGAATAATTTCCTAGTTAAATCAACATGTATTCTTCTATTATTTCCATAGTATTAATTAAACGTATATTAAACCAACGCGAAATCCATGAATAATCCACATTTATACGAAGCATGGACACATTTCCCAATAAGAATTTATTTATAGAATTCGTTATATTGTCATTTTATTTATAATTAATTATAATTGATAATAATCAAATAATCATGATAATGTGAAATATTTTATATATGTTTATTTGTCGGACTTCATTGAATAGGTACCTAAGAAAATTATTATAAACAAGTAAGTACGTACACGTCATTACTCATTATTATTAGCTATATTTTATTATTAGCTTACATAGATTTATACTCAAAGCTAATAAAAAATAAAAAAATTAGTTTATATTATAGTATTTATATGTTTTGTGTTTATTATGACTTCTAACCTTCTTATAACAGGTACCTACTTATGATAAGTAATAATAAGAATGTACCTACATAGTAAATTACAATCATTTATAATATCAGCTACCTATATATTAAGTAGGTAGGTACAATTTAATAAAATAAATGGATTCATGTTTATTATGTAGGTAATCAAATGTAGCCACTACCCACATAGCATTTTCTAATGTTTAAATTTGTATAAACATTGAGATTGAATTGAATTTTAAAGGTTCTAAAAATAAGATTTAATAAAACTAGGTGGAATATTTGATTTTAAACATTTAAAATGGAATATTTTTCAATGTTACATAAAAATTTAATTTAGTATAAATTATAAATATTGAAAAGTTAATTTTTATTAAATGCTCAATAAACGTACAATGACTAACATTAAAATAGAATATAATAAATAATGATTATTAAGCCTAACTCTATAAATATTTATAGTAGGTTACCAAGTTAAGACTGTATATACATCAAACAAAAATTGTGCTTTAAATGCATCTAATAAATACATTTATTTATTTATTTTATATTACCTTCAATTTATATAAAGACCCCATATCATTATTACGAAGTATTTAAATTAATTAAAATGTATAATAAAAATAGAAATTTCATAAAATGTACACATAATTACAAATTAATTATAATTTTATTGTTCTGTGTAATATTTTATTAAAATATAATAAAAAATAATAAAAATTAGTAAGAAATCTTAAATTACACATATAAAATAAAATCTTCCTAATATATATAGACAGTAAAAAATATTATAAAAAAAAAAATACAATATTTTAGTTGTACACTATGAATACAGTTAAAATAAAAACTTAAATTAAAACATTTATGGAATAACTTATTCTAGTCATTTAACTTAATTATGATGAGTATAAGATCACATATTTCATAATAGAATTTAGAATAAATATTAATTTATAAATTATAATACTATCAAGTAAACTTAAAGTAATGATGTTCAGAAACTTTACAATTTATTTTAATGTGTGAATTAGTGAAAATGCTATTGTTTTATTATTTAATTTTAAAACCATACATTTATTATTAATATTTTCAACAGGCCAGCTATTTAAAACATTGCTCAAATTATCAACTAATGAGATACCTAGTTTTATGCTATCAATAGGTTTTTTATAAAAAGGTAACTTAGTTAAAAAGATAAATACTTTGTCCTTGGTTTTATATATATTAATTATTTTAACAATACTACCGTCAATTGTTTGTACAAATGAATCACTTTCATGATTTATTTTAATTTCAAAATGATTAAAAATCATTGTTTTATATTGAATACCTGAAAACGGAATGAGTTCTTCAATTAAAGGTCCATCGGTGTGATTATTTTTAAATGTGAACGAATTATTGCAATTATTTCTATTTACGTCAGATTTCAATCTATAAGCAGTGCGTTCATTGTACCGTTTTACCGCTTGTTGTAATGGTTGATGGCTTTTTCTTATATATTTTTTGAGGACCATCATATGGTTTTCAAAGGGGAATGCGCTACAATTGTCTAAAGGACCGAAACGAATATAGTCATCACTAATGTGTTGTAATGCGTGCACGTTATGAGAAATCCATTCGTTTCCATAAATAGTTCCAAAATCTTTAACAAAAAAATGCAATAACTGTTTACTGAAATCTACAAGACGAGGTTTGCAGTTAGGTCTAAGTAGGATGGACATGGCAGCGTGTAGACACAAAAAATGTAAATAACATTTTTCATTGATAATACTTTTTAGCACTACAGGACCTAAATAAAGCAAAAAAGTTCGGAATTCTGTTGCCTTCCACCTACAAACTTGATCAATACCTCGTGGTTTTCGTTGAAAATCGTTAGTTACATTACTTTTAAGTGACAATAAATAATTACTGAGCATTTTACTTTTGAAGCTATTTAACCGGTTATTCAATGGTCCTTTAAGCCATAAATTTATCAGTTTTTTTACTACACCTAAACACACCAAGTGCATATAATCGAGGGAAAAATCGTTTATAATATTTATATCAGGAATATAAATTATAAAATTATTTAATAACAAATATAACTTGGGTAAATAATTAATACTTATAAGTTATGTCATAAAGCATAATATACATTTTAATCTATGGTACGTTCAATTACGTTCATAGGCATTAACATGAGTGACACTGGTCCGTGCGCGGTAGCCCCCGTCTTCCGCCAGCCATAAACCGGCTATAATTATCTATTAGTAAAATATTAATAATATTAATACTGTATATACCAGGTACTCGCATAACGTTTTTCCCCAAACAGACGGTCGACGGTTATAATATATTATTATATAGATAGTGATAACATATGTCAATAATAATTTGGGTATTATTATTATTTCTAATTCCTGATATTCACGTACACACCAACAAATTTCGCGCGCTGTGGCCGTGGTTTATTTTTTTCTCGTCGAATTGTGGCAATCATGACACTTCATCGTACATGTCCGTCTTGAAGTCTTCACGTTAACACGTTTTTCTATTTATTATTGTGACTTGTGAGTAATGAGTATTATGCAATTTTTTTAAAATATATTTTCAATTTTGTGTACCCACCTATTGTTGTTTAGACTGGAGATATATAAAATGGTGTGGTGTGTGGTACATTTCACGTTGGACGATACTGTGGAAGTCGTTCCTGCACAATGGTATCGAAAAGAGGGAAATTGTGCTTGGCCGAAAACTTCAAATATCAAAGATATTAAAATGGCTGTTATTAATAAAACACGACCGAATAAACATGATTTCTCTTTTTATGAAGCCCGATGTTTGGCTAGTAATATCTGTAAGCATTATTTTTGCATACTATTTTTTTTATACTACATACTTAATATGTGTTGTACATTTATAGGTAGTGCTTATTCACCCTCACAAAGGGGATAAGCTCAAGTCATATGGCGTATATATACTTATGACAACTTATACTTTCCTATTTACTTAGTAATATATTTTATATTTGTATAATATAATTTTGAATGCTTCTAGACAAAATTTCAAAGGCTCAAAAAAAGTGTAATATCGCAAAATGTAAATCCGACCTGTCTTCAATGGAAGATGATAAGTTAAATAAGAAAAGAAAAATTAAAAATAATTTACTCTCAGAATCTGGTAAGTTTTAACATATAATGTTTAGACTAAATAATAATACCTAGAAGGCAGGAATGGGCAACTAGCAGCCCTTGGGCCCGCATAACTTTTTGGTCTACATTTTCAATTTATTTCATACAATTTCAGCATTTATCTGTACTTTATATTTTTACTTTGATTGTAAAATTTAGATATACACTTATGTAGTATTGAACTGCAGCTAAATTATTAAATGTCTAAATATATATTTACCTATCTATAGACTATATCAACATTGCTAAATCTGCATTATAAATTTGAAAGACCTTATTTTTTTGCTTTCTTTACTCTAGCTTACCATATTTTAAAGTTCTATAAATTGGCCTTCTACTCTCTAGTGACTGAGTTGTTCATACCTGTATAGGGTAGATCATATTTTTTTAATTATAAATGCTATAACAATTAAATTAATTTACCTATAATATAATGTTTTACCTAGATATTAATTTATGTTAACATAGTTTTATCAAGTACCTATTTTGTTTGTAGACAGTGAACAATCTGATACACCCATGTTGAGCAAAAATGCCATTCCGTGTTATGATTCAGGTAAATGATTTATTTGTTTTTAGTAAGTTGTAATTAAGCAAAATAATGTTTTAATTTATGTACCCATTTTTGTGTAAATAATAATAAATACAATTTGATTTATTTGTTAGACTCAAAACCTCGATTTAAAAAAATTCACCAAAACAAATTGTTAAGTCAAACAACAGTAGGTGGTATTCAGTGTCGATCTAATGGATGGTCTCCATTAAAGACCTCCATCATTGGTTCACCTGGTAAGAATTTAATATTAAGTATCAACTTATAAAATATTACATTTTTTTTTTTTTTATATCTGTAATATCTATTACCTATTTACTTAAAAGATTTTAAAAACTATTATATTTAACAGTAGTAAAGATGTCTTAGTCTAATATATTTTCAGAAACAAAATCGATCATTATGTGCGATGCAAGGACTATAATTTCTCCCTCGATTTCTCCTTTAAAACTTTCCGATAAGAGATCATCATTATTTTCTGGTAATTTTAGATATGTTTTCAATTAGTTATGATATTTTTATATAGTTATTATAATAAAGTTATGTTTTGTTTCATATTAGAAAAAATGTCTCCAAATAACCAAAATGTAAATCTGCTTGGATCGTCTCCATCTGCAATAAGTATGTATATCATTCATGATTTTCTACTATTTTATCATAAACCTAATATCTCAATTTAATTTTCAAGGTATAAAAAGATGTTTATTTTCTGATATCAAAAGCACTACAGAAGCAACTTCTGGTCAGTTAATAATTTTAATTATTTATAAATAATTTCTTTCAATTTTAATATTTTTCATTTCTGTTAACAGTAATAAAAAAATTGGACAAAAGATCTACAAATAATTCAAATTCAAAAATGTCAAAAAAAGGTAATTGTAATTTATGTGTTTATAAATATTTTGATATTAAGTATTTTATTATACCTACTATTACAAAATGTTGTTTTAGTTTTTCTTTTTAATGTATGCATGCAAAACCAATGCAAATTATTTAAAAGAATCTCATATATTTAAGCTATATTTAAATTATATATTTTTTATAGAATCATATAAAAATAATTAAATGTATTATTTGTTTAATCTTTAATATATTGGAATTAATTTTTATTAATTATATAGATATTATATAGATATCAACCATCTTAAACAGTTAAACATAATATAGTTTATTCACCTATTACTTTTTTAATTTTTTTTTATCAAATCATTATTGTTAATCAATAAATGTACTTAAAATACATTGGTTCTATTTATATACCAAATTTATCCATTGTAAATTTTATTAAAATTTTGATTGTTACAGATGATCAGTTTAAAGATACAGTTTTACATAGCTTAATTATTTTAAAACACTGCATTAGAAATTTGGATGAAAAAATGGATTTGTTAATTGAAAAAAGTTCAAGAAGTACAGAAAATTAAAATACAAATACAAATGATGATGATATTATAGATTACACTAACCTAAATTGTCTTTTCCCAATTCAAGATCTAAGTACTCTAAATGATATCGAGGAACAATTGGTATCGAATAAAGAATATTACAAATTGTTGGTAAGTTTTTTTTATTTTATGATTTTCATAGTAATTTTTATAATATATTTTTAAATATATTGTTTTAGACAAAAAAACTAATTGGACTTGGTGGGAAAACAGTACAAATATACATTAGAAGAGTGATGCAGTTGTTGTTCTCTGATGAACTTTTAAAGTTATATTCGTTCAATGGTCGAGGGAACAAAAAAAAAATGTTTTTCTAACCTTATGATATCAAAACTAATATTTGGTAATTGTAATAATTCTTAATTAATTAGTTCGACAAATATTTAGCTAAGCCCCCCTAGCCATTACTTAATTGCGCCTATATTTAAACACCTTTAATAAAATTATTGTAAAAACCTTATTGAAAATTAATTAACATTTATTTTGTTCATATATTATTATTATAAAAATATTAAATAATATTTTGTTCATTTTTTTTCCTTTTATTCCTAGGTTCTGTAAAAATGTTAAACAAATTCAACTATGATAATGCTACTGACGATGCTGAAAAGTATATTAAAAATGCTCTCATTCAGGCTCCATTCAACATTAAAAAAAAATTGTCCAAATGTCCAACTACAAAAGATGATTAATTAAATATGTATACTGTATTTAATTGATCCAAAGAAATTTTTAATAATATATAAAAGATATTAATGAGTTTATTTATTTGTTATTTTTTCTCCCTACAATCCCTAGAATTTTTTATTAAATATAAACCAATCTGGGATTATTTCCAATTGTATGTAACTAAAATTGCAGGTAATTTGTTAGTTATATTATGCAATTCATTCCAGTTTTGTCTCAACATTTATTAGCTATGTGTTTCAGGTAGTATAATGGATTTTGGGTAAGAATATTATAAAATTTAAAGTAAAAAAATTAAAAAATAAATGTCTAAAAGGAATGAATTATCTCCCAATATATGAGTTTATATATATATATATATATATATATATATATATATATATATATATATATACACCATTCTAGTAAATGTACCTGAATGTTTAATTATTTGTTTTAGATCATATTAAGGTTTGATTTATTTTGATGAAGATTTATGTAATAATTAATTAATACATTTTATTGTTTATTTAAAGATTTAGTAAGCATTATACTTTTAATACTAAATCAACATTTAATGTTAAACGTTCCTTGAATATACGATTCCATTTCATTTCACCTTTATACAACATTCGGTAAAGATTAATACACATCTAATTCATCTAAAATTAACATTTAAATAATGATCAACATTAAGAAATGTATCTTTATATAACTTTGATTAAATGTTGACATGCTATGTGGGTACCTACATAATTTGAAACATTTTTAGTACATAAATAGTCATAGAGTGTCATCAATCTTTAGCTGTAAATGATTGCTGCAAACTGACAATTTTGATCAACCATAGTTCTATGTCTTGTCTTTTATACCATTTTCTGGTGTAATATTTTTTTTCTACTATACTTTTATACTTTCTATAAGGGGAAAACTATTATATTTGTATTCTTTCAACAATATCTGCATCTATTGTCTACATTTGTTTTGTTTACCTTTGGCCAAATGTTGATATTAAACAATTTTTTGATTTTCTCCTAAGTACCTACCTACTATATTCACAGCCAAGGCTATTGCAATAGATAAATTGTATTTTGGTGAAAACAATTTGATAACTTAGATCGAGTTTATTTTTCAAAATATTAACTGCTCGATGGACACTGACTTGATTTACAACTAAATAATTTATAGTAAAATCTTAAGTTTCAAATAATATTGACAAAGTTATTTTCATTATCTTTGAATTTACATTTGTTACTGTAGGTATGTAGGCTTTGGTTTTTACCAAACATAATTTTATCTACTTAATTTAGTTTTATTGTTTAGTCCTCATGGCCCATTATACTTCCAAACTGCTTGACAGTATTTTTTTTTCTTATGTCAAGAAATTTTCATTCTACCTCCCTTTTGGTAAGTCTGCCTCTACATATGTATTATATGTATAAGGTTGTTCAGTTTTCTGATTGTTTGAATTTAGTTCACAAGTTGTAGGTAGAGAGCATATTATTATATACCTATATATACATATATATATTCTTATATATAGGCTCTAATTACAAGTGTTTACTGTAGGTACCTAGCTGATATTGAATCTTGCTCTTTGTGTTTACTTGATTCACCTTAAAAAAAAAATTAATAATAATATTAATAGTTACTCATCATTGTTAAATTGTTAATGCAAATAATTATACCTACGTATATAACAATATTATTTAGTATAAATAATATCATTACAATAAATCCATAATATGCATGATTTTAAATGGTTAACTACTTACCATTATTAATTAGGTACGAGTACATCTTTTGTCAATTGTCATAAGATTTAAAATGTGCACAAGTTAATTTATATTATACATTTAGTATAAATTATAATCTGATATTAATTTAATTCATACATTTTAACAGAATATTTCTCTTTGTTTATTTCTGACTTTGTTTTGATTTGTTCCATCAAAGTTATTAATACTGAAATAATTTTCAAATAGATTGCAAACTTTGTAAGTTAGTATGCCACGACGACACTATAGACCTACTTCCGAGTTGTCTACAGTGTGTAGGAAGCGAAGATTGCAAAGAATTAATCATTCAGCACAAATAGTTAATTCACTTGAAAGCAACTTACAACCTCAAACTATAATAAATAACGAACTTCCACACCAAACATTTTTATTTCCTGATAATCAACCAAGTATTTCTGTTCAAGATGAAAATACAAATTCTTTAAATGTTAATGATCAAACATCTTAAAATAATACTAATTTACTTCGAAATATTGAGAAAGAAAATTATGATAATTTAACTCCAAACAACTTTAAAAATAAACTTGCTAAGCTTATAATTGATGGTAATTTCTCCCGTAATGAAGTAAACGATCTCTTATGTTTATTAAAAAATGTGAATGACATAAATATTTTGTAAGAACTCCTATCAGACGCCAGGACTTTTCTTTCTTATCCCAGATCGGGTAGTTTCAATATTATTACTCAATCTGATGGAGGGCAGTACATTCATTTTGGATTAGTTGATGGACTTAAGTATGTGTTACAAATACATAGTCAATGGCAAACACAAGATATATTAAATCTTTGGATATCAGTAGATGGGACAGAGATTTTAAATCGTCATTTTTGGCTAATATTCGGTGGTGTCTGCAATGGATCAGTATTACAAGTTTTTGTTATTGGTGTATACTGTGGAAGTCTTAAACCAAAATCTTGTTCCGAGTATTTGTCTCTTTTAATTTCAGATTTAAAAACTGTTCTTACTTGTGGCTTCAACTATAATGGTGGCACAAAGAAATTAAGTTTTTTTGGATTTATAGCAGATGCTCCTGCACGTGCTTTTTTAAAGTGTATCAAACCTCATCAATCTTACTATGCATGTGAAAAATGTACTGTAAAAGATAATTATGATAAAGATCGGATATGTTTTTCTAATGGTTCCTGTGAATTGCGAACAGACTCTTCATTTAGACTTCAGACACAGCCAGAACATCACATATGTGTTACACCTCTAATAGAAATTCCAAATATTGATATAATTAAACGTGTACCTCTTGATTACATGCATTTATGTACTTTAGGTATAACAAAAAAATTACTGAATTTGTTTGTTAGAGGTTTCCTATAAAAAAAGATAAAACTGGTCCATTTGGATCCGTGAGATTAAGTACTTTATCCTTGGCTGAAATTGATAATCGATAATCAATAATCGAAATACATTATCTTTTATCTTAGCACTGACTTCTCCAGAATTCCACATACTTAAGAAATTGCAATATATTTAAAGCTACTGAGCTAAGACTTATAATGTTGTATCTTACTCCAGTTCTTTTTAGAGGTATTTTACCAATTGAGCTGTATAACAATTTTATGAGTTTTCGTGTAGCAATGAGATAACTTGCATCTCCGATAACTTGCACTGACAAAAATGGTTATGCACAAAGTTTATTAAATTATTTTTTGGAAACATTTATACTATTGTATGGTTCACATTTAGTATCTTATAATGTTCATTCAATAATCCATTTGCCAGCTGATGTATTACAATACGGTTCAGTTGATAATTTTTCTGCATTTCCATATGAACATTTTTTAAATAGACTAAAAAAATATATGAAATCTGGAAAATACCCACTGTCAGAATTAGCTAACAGAATAGTAGAAGATAGAAGAAACTCTCTTAGCATATCTTCTAACAAAATTACCACTCCTATTTTAAAACAACCCCATCAAGATGGGAATATTTTGGAAGGGTATCATGGATGTCAAATGTATTGGACAATAATATTTCCAAATTTTAAGATTCAAGCACGTCCTGAAAGACTAAAACAACGTTTTACTCATAGAGATGATTGCATTATTTTACCACACGATAAAGTATTTGTTGTCATAAACATACTATCCAAAAATGATAATATTTATCTTGTTGGATATTATTTTAAAAATGTAACAGATTATCTTACACAATGTGCATCAAGTAAAGTAGGAATATACTTATGCGACACTTATGGATCTATTGAAGTAATTAATTTATCAGAACAAAATACTCCTAAAAAAGCAGCACTTAACCAGAATACCAATCAATACATTGTTTTTTCACTACTTCATAATGTATAAAAGAAAAGATTCTTTTTTTATTAGTTAAATAGTAGTATTATGTGTATATGTATAATATTTATTTAATAAAATACAAATTCTCATTATATAGGAAGCAATTATGTCCTCACCTGATAATACTCAAATAAATATTAAGTGAGTTTTAATGTAAAAATAATATTGAAGGTGTTAAAAAAAGTAAAATTTGTACATTTTGTCTACTTTTAGGCTAATTTGTAAATATTCTATTATTGAATTTGAAGATGGTAGTATTGAAATTATCCCAAAAACGTGGTTCCTAGATGAAATCCATACATATTTTCCTAATAAAACCACAGACCGTATCAAATATGACCGATCTGTTCTTAAAATGGATGATCCAGATCCAGACTGGGAGGTTTTTAGTATTACTAAAATTATAGCAAGTGAAGGTAAACAATATTTACCTAATTTTACTGTAAATAAGTTTTATTTATTTTATATGAAAAATATATTTTAATAAAAATTATTATAGATAATGTTCAATCATAAAGAAAAAAACAGCAGAATTCCATTCAAACTTAGAAGCTACTGAACTAACCAAAAAACGGCGAAGAATCATCAGATGAAAATTTGGCACCAAAAAAAAAAAAAAATGTAATCCATTTGCCTGATATTCCAAAACTGGATGATGGTGAATACTATTTACTGTTTATTAAAATAATAAAATTCTAAATACAATTTGTTCTACATTAAATTCAAAAACATAACTAAACTTGTCAAATCAAACTGCTGTTTCTGTCACTAAACTTAACATTGAAGCTGAGAATAAAAATATTGCTGTTTGGAATGGAGAACAGTGGAAAACATTAGGTAAACAACTTAAATTACACAAATATCTCTAGTTTGAATTCGGTGATCTTAACTCTTATATTAATATATTCTATTTGCATATGTACTGATCAAGTTAATACAATAAAATGTTCTGAAATAGATGTATCTTATAATTTACAAAATTATCTCTAAAGTCTAAAATATATTAGTGTGTATTTAATGAAAAAAATCTCAATCTAAATGCTAATAAAACAACAGCAGTGGCCTTCCACCTGAACAATCGTGAGGCAAATAGAGAACTTAAACTAAACATTGGTGGAGTCAACATCGCAAATGAAGAATGTCCTAGGTATCTCGAAATCAAACTCGATAGGGCGCTTACTTTTAGACAACAGTTAGAAACAACAAAAAACAAAATAAAATCACGAAACAATATCATATCAAAACTAGCTGGGACTTCTTGGGGATGCAGCGCAGGTACTCTGAGAACCTCAGTACTATTCTTAGTATACAGTGTAGCTGAATATTGCGCTCCCGTGTGGACAAGAAGTGTTCACTGCAATAAAATTGACGTTCAACTAAATGCAGCAATGATAATAGTCACAGGTACAGTAAGAAGCACTCCAACTCAATGGCTTCCCGTACTCTCAAACATTGGCCCTCCGGAAATCCGTAGACAAATAGCTACACAAAATATTATCAATAAAGTTAAAAGGAACACTAAACTGCCCATCTATAACGACATAGAACACCACCCAAATAAAAGGCTAAAATCTAGACGCCCTGTTTGGGATGAAGATATAACCGCTAGGGAATTACAGGCTGAATGGAGAAAGATTTGGCTAGAGTGTGAGGTAAGAAATTTATCACTGATTGAAGATCCAACGGTAAAAGTACCAGGTTTCAACTTACCACGAGCCTTATGGACTACGCTAAATCGCATTAGAACCAACCAAGGAAAATGCAATTATCTATTACATAAGTGGGGAATGGTGGAATCTCCTCTATGCAGCTGCGGACAAAAGCAAACCATTAAACATATAGTCGAAGAATGCCCGTTAATGAAGTTCTCAAGAGGTATAAAGGAAATACACACAGCCAGCGAGGAGGGTATCGAATGGATGAAAAAACTGGGCGTGCGACTGTGACCAAGGAAATATCAATTAAAACAATGAAACTATGAGTTACCAAATTACTATTACCAAACTTAATTCTTAATTTTAACTGCTATCTTTTGACTATTTTATAACTATATAATTTAATTAGTACTAAGTCTTTTAATTTGTTCTATGACTATTATTGTAGTTTATATTTTTGAAATTTATATATTTTACCTATTTATTATTTTGTGCTTGCCGGAGCCATATGCTAATATAATATAATAAAAAAAATAATAGTAATTACTTCATTTTTCAGATACATGTGATGGATTATTTTCAAACTTGATAAATTTAAGTAATAATATATTTTATTTGTATTTTATTTAAATTGATTTCAAGATACTTATATGTACTCAATGTTTGTTTTTTTTAGAGGATTATATGGAAACTGTTTGTGTCACATCTAGTATGTTTATTTTATTTTTATTATTTAAAAGTTATAACATTGAAATGGAGTGTACATGGTAAATATAATATACATTTTAATAATAGGTATTTATATATTTTTTAGCTCCAGTAAAATCGTATTCTGATGAAGTCGTGTATAATAATATACCATCAACACAAAATTTATTTAACATCAGCTGTTCAGAACTAAATAATGATATTTTTTCTAACAACATACTCATTCCTAATGAACAATCTGAATTGAAAAAAAGTAATGAGATATATTTATTAATTTGTACATCATTCAGTTATATTAAATAATTAATTGTATGCGTTTCTTTGTTAGATACTTCTACTATTACAAACCAGAATTTAAACATAAATGTAATTAAGAGTGATGACAATGTTGATAATGACCAAAGTTAGTATTTTCTATAGTTTACCTACTTAACTTATTCTGATTCTAAATATTTTTGATTATCTTTTTAGTCATGGCATTATTAAATAAAATAGCCTATGATGTATCAATAATGAAAACAGACCTGGCAGATATTCAAATAACTGTTGCTAGATTATTGACTAAAGATACAAATGTCGTGGCTATTAGGTCCAAAATGTTATCATTGAATCTACCAAAAACATCTTTGAATGAACTAGAAGCACTTGAAGCTAATTCGAATGATTCTCAATTAGAAAAAGATTTAGTAAGTTATAATATGAATATGTTACATTAAACAATGTCCTTCGAATTCTATGTGAGTAATAATATAATTCTATAGATTATTAAGGATAAAATTATCTCAACTTTATTTTATAAAATACAATATCTTATTTTTTTATTTTTTATTTTAATGTTTCCTTAACCTAATCATGTTAACCTAATTAAGCTCCCAGTTAAAATAATAAATAATATGTTTAAATAAATCTAGATTTAAAATCATTAAAAAATTGGTTTACTTGTTATTTTAACATATAATAATGTGTCATTTATTTTATCTGAAGTTCCTGTAGGTACTAGATAACTTGTTGTATAACAGTTTTCATCAACATTCCCTTTCCCTCAATAAATATTCTGATAAATTAAATTATAACTATAGGTATACTAAAAGATAGGTATATAATTGAATTTATAATTCCAGGAATTTCATTTAATAAAATCTGGGATTACTGATAATAGCAAAGGAAAGTCAATTAATCGCTGGTTAGCATTAATAATGACGAACAGTGTGGCTACAAATTTTAATGTTGAGGGAAAAGGAACAAAAAAAGGGTTCATACATTACAAAATATCCAATATCATAAGAGGTGAGTTAGATATATTTTAATGCATAATTTATTTATTTGTATGTATGCAATTACTAATTAGTGCCTAAAGCCCAGAAAATACATAATAGGTATAGTAGTAAAATGTATTAAAAACAATACAGTACAATTTGGTTCTATCTAAAATAAATATTTTACCAATTTGTTTAATTTTATTGGTGTGTGGAAATCAGGCATTATATTATTATGTATCTATTTATTATTTATATTTATGTATTTAATATTATTATTTATTATTACTTTCTAATTTTTAATTTGATTTTATATATTTCATATGCTCTTCAGAAAACAATAGACAAAGAATATAAGGATTGGGATTGCATTGGGAGCTTGGTTAAGACAGGCTAATAAACGTATCAAAAATAAAATAATCCCAGATGAAGACAATACACATGCATAAGTTTTTTAGTTTTATAGGTACTTAAAGTATTTTTTTTTCCAATAAAGTGGTTGAATATTTGAAACAATTTGTAATTTATCTTATACATAACAGTGATATATAATATCCTTTAACATCCTAAAATAACTTGTGTAAATGTTTAATTAACTAAACTATAATTTATGGTATGAAATAAATTATTTACACATAATATACAATATTATGTTTCAGTAGAATTCAATTGGGAAGCTGCACAAGCTTCAGCATTAAGTTGTCTATAGGTGATATATCCCAAACAGCAAAAAAACATTGTCTTAAGATTGAATAAATATTAATTATACAATCAAGAAATTGTATTAATATTGAATGTGGATTGTATGTGGAATTTTTAATGTCCATACAATATCCCATCAATTTTATTTGGCCGTGCAAAAACATTGATTTAATGTTTAATGTTTCAATATTGTGTTTTAAATCATAATGCAATATTTACAACCAATATTAGACAATATTGCACTCAAATTCTTTAATATTTAACAAATATTCCATAATTAATATTTTTTCAATACTACTGAATTATTATGGGCAGTTATTAAATACATAATGTGTTAGGAATATTTAAGCAATGTTTAAACTATAATAATGACAATTATTAAAATTATTATATTCAGTCAACATTCGACTATATTGATTTTTTTATAATCCTACAATGATAAATTGTTGTTGATTTCATATTAAATTATAATATGTAATATGTTGTACAAATATAATTAATATTTTTGGGAATTAATATAAAATATTAACAAAAAAAATATTAAAAAAATGCTTGTTTATTTAACATCATTACATAACTTATGTATTTACTTAATACATTTTATTACTTAAAGTTTTCATATTTATTTATACTAGATACTTTTATGAGTAAAAAAAAATCAAAACCTATTTATAGATAATTAAAAAATTATATATTGAACCTTCCTTATTGAACAATACATTATTTTTTAAATATATGAGCTTATATGAAATAAATATAAATTAAAATATCATATTTTCAAATTGATAACTGCCACCTGCATTTTGATTTTCAACTTCAATTTGGTTTTTTTTTTATTTTGAATACAAATGGCCGTTGAGCCAAGTATTTTTGTATGGCATCCTCAATTTCCTTCTCTTGAACATTGCAAAATTTTTTGTCATTTCTTATAGCTTCTAAAAGATAATATAAATTTAATAATTATCAATCTCCAATAATTAAATTTCAAAATATATTTCAATTTTATTACCAAAATCTATAAATTTTAGTACTCATAAATATCATAAATAAATTATATAATGATATAATGATATAATTAAATTTCATAATTAATATATATATATAGATAAAGAACAATAATTTACACAAAAATAACAAATTTTTAATACTTTTGAATATATTATCATAGCTTACCAAAAATAACATTGCAGATATTTAATGCAGAAAATGATTTTTTATTTCTTATTCCATGATAAGAACACAACAAATCACTGAATAATTTTTCAAAAATTCGTTTAATTGATCTTTTTATATCATTTCCCATTAATCTTGTTAGCTCTAAAACCTAATTTAATTGATTTTCAGACATTAAAATAATTATTATATTATACATATCTATAGATACACATATTTAATTCAACTTACAAACATAGTACGAAATTTAGAAAAGTCAGAGCTTATTAATTTCATGTCTACTTCTTGTAGCTCATCATCATCACAGATCGTTTTCAATATTGACCGTCCAATTAAACATTGAAATTCTCTATGATTTTGTGTAACCTCTGCTCCATTTAATCTGTCCATTTTTTTT
The DNA here is from genome assembly GCA_034509805.1 of Sipha maydis. Classification (NCBI taxonomy): domain Eukaryota; kingdom Metazoa; phylum Arthropoda; class Insecta; order Hemiptera; family Aphididae; genus Sipha; species Sipha maydis. Next base: position 40,651 of record JASXSY010002448.1, on the reverse strand, counting down.
TCAATATTTTCTACTAAATCAAACAGAGATCTATTATCATAGCGTAGTCCAGCTATCTGTTTACCTCTTTAACCACTGAAAAATATTTTAATTTACCAAGTTATTGTAGTTTTCTATAACTTATTCAAAACACATATGTATACAATATTGATAAAAAGATATTATAATTACCTAATGATTCAACTATAGTCATTAATTGACAACTATCAGTCTGCAAAGGTTGAAAAGCCTCTATTTCTGTAAAATAAAAATAATACCAAACATATTGTAATAAATTTAATAAGAACACTATATTTAAACAATATGAAACCATTAAATGGTAAATTATAAATTAATAAATTATTTATTATGCTATCTTTTAAACTTTAAGAACTGAGTTTAAAAAGGAATAAAACAGAATAATTTATAAAATGGAAATTTACTAAAAATATGAATCAGAAAAAATATATTTATTTTAGTAGAAAATATAACTTAAATCGTGGAATTTGGAAAATATTTTATTGGTAGTAAAAATAGGAATTATAAAAAATATATCAAGGCTGACTAAAATTTAGCATATTATTGTAATATAATTAATAATTAAAATATTATGTAGTACCTTCATTGTTCATTTAATTTTGGTATATATTTATACTGGTGTCAATATTTCCAATCTTAAAACTGATACTAGAATTAGACGGTGATATGAGTTTCTTCGATAGTTCGGCATATGTATATCATTATCTGAATCATCTAGTAATTAAAAATAATTATTAGTTAAATCAATAAATAATAATTATATATTTATTATAACAAACTATATACATACCAATTTCTGAAGAGCTTAAACTGGATTCAGAGTGATATTATGGAACAACAATTTGATTTTTTACTTTTTTCATTTTTTTTTCATGATTTTTATGAGAAGCCGGTTCTTGCGCTTTATTTTTTCGTTTTTTCTCTAAACTTTTTTCGCATTCAGATTATTATATTAGATTGTAAAATGGTAAAGGGGAAATAAACACTAATATTAGAATTTAAGACTATTTTATTGTAAAATTATGCAAGTATGCAACATAAAAAAAATTGTAATTACTAACCAAAGATATAAAAATGTCATTATAAAAAAAATGTAATATTAATCTAATTATATATATTCAGAGTGTTAAAGCAATAATTGTTAAAGTAATATGTATTAATGTAAACATATTGTATAAAAAAAAAAAAAAAAAAATGTAAGAAAGTTTTATCTAAAGAATATTTTGTAAAAGATTTCTGTCTTGCAGACCGAAACCTTTCTTTTAGTGGAGAGGTGTTATGGGCTTTCATGCATCATATAACATATTATGACCACATGAATATTTAGAATACTGAGAATAATGATATAAACTTTATATTAATCATAATTATGTGCCTGTCACACCCAAAAATAAGTATTGTAAACTAATAAAGTATATTAGAACTATAAAAGTAGATTCAGCAATAAACCGTGTGCAGAATTTCCACGAATAAGGTATCATCGTATAAAGTCATATATCTATTCCTGGAAATTATCAAATTAGTAAGGGCAACGAGTCCACAGTATCATAAAAAGGAATTAAACCAGATAACCAGGTGCGGCATTTCTACAAAGCCAGCATCGTGTAAGGTCACACACCGATTCCTGGAAATCACCAAACAACCGGGTGCAGCTTTCCAATGACGTCAATCGAGCCATATAAAAGAGGGTCCGAATCAACCACAAATGAGATGAGTTCTAGTCACGGAACTGCAAGCAACTTCACGTCACTCTGTTTTATGAATTGTTATAACACTTTGAATTATTTAAATAAACGTATTGTAAAAGTTAAAGTCACACATTTTATTAAATTAAAATTCATCATCGACTACACAAGTTGAAATCTAGCCGGTGGCACGTAACATACCAATAGATTTGTATTATAAATTAAAATATAAAATGTAATAAAATTAACAAATAATAATTTAGAAATTATTAGGAACTACTTTGAACCTTTTAAAAAAAAGAAAAATAATAATTATAAAAATGGAAAATTAATATCAGTATTCAGTATTAATATGCTAATTAATTTTATTCATGTCATATTCCGTTTTTTCAATTTGCTTCTCTACTAATTTTATTTTAAGATGTTTTTCTTTTTTTTCTAACTCGAATAACTCAGTCTCTTGTTTTATTAAATTATTTAATGTCTTTATTCGCAGTGCAGATTCTCACTCCAGATAACTGACTTTTTTAATTGTAAAATCATCTAAACCAATAGAGATCATTATTTCATAAGTAAATTTTTGTACTTGGGTTTTTATTTATTAAAAATAAATTTAAATAAAATAATAATTTATTAATTTATTTATTAAATTAACTACTTTTTTTTTCAACTAGATTTTTTTATATATTAATGTAATACTTATAAGTTTGATATGAAATGAAACATAGTTTAATTAAAATTCTTCACTAACCTGAATTTTTAAATTGTTTTGTTTGCTTTGGCTGTGATTTGAATGTGAATGCTTCAATAGTTGTTTCTTTTTCTTCAATAGTTTCATCTAAAAATTATTTTAATAATTGTTTAATACTAGCGGATACTAGTGAATCCTATGCCCTATTAATAATAATAATTTATAATACCTATGAAATTATTATCTTCTTTGTAATTGTCACTTCATTATTTTTATCATAAAAAAGTTCTGGTGATGTCATGTGTATAGGAAAACTATTGGAATCTGAGACCGACTCAAGTGCAATATCAATATTTTTATCTAATAAAATATCAATTTCAGATTGTTAGGTAATAACTTTTATAGTGCCTCCTCCAGTTTTCCTTCTCTCTTATTTCTCTTCCGTTAACATTTTCTTTCGGTATTGCAACATATTGTTCCACCTTTTCTTTAATTGATTAGCTGTACGCTAAATAAATAAAATTTAATCAACACATTGAAAATAAAATATTAACATATCAAACTAAGAATTAATTTTAGTTAGGTACTTACATTTGTAAACAGTGCTTGAGCATTAAACTCCACTTCGATTTTCTTCTATATTTTTTGCTTTGTAGCTACTGTATAAAAATCATTTTTTTTTTTTCAATAAAACATCTTGTTTTTAAAACCAAATCTTGGAGTAACTTTATTTCTTCATAAATAAAAACTTTTGATTTTTTTAATGTGTTACTATTAGAATTCATTTTTATAGACTACTTACTAATTACTTAAACAACTTTTAATACATATAGTAAGATGTAACGAACATTCAAACATTAAAATCAATAAATTAATTACTTAAGCAACTTTCAATGAGAAATCGTATTAGCAATATTTGATATTATTATCACAGATAAGACAGCTAATCTATGGCAATAAAATATTAACTATGCTGATAACAATACAATTATTTAGGTATAATATCCCGAACATTTTACTTTTAAGAAATATTTTTAGTTAGAAATATTCTTAGAAAAATCTTAGTTAAGAAATAACTTAGTACCCTTTATAAATAGAACTTGTGATTTAGTGAAAAATATTTACTTAGCAAAGTTGAATAAAAGTAAAATCTTAGGCTGGGTTGCATAAACGTTCATTAGCGATTTACAGAGCCGTTAATGCACTAACGACCCGTTAAAAACAATTGGGTGTTGCTTAAATGCTCATTAGCGTTAACGGGCCTGTATTTTATCGGTTATTGGACCTATGAACTACAGGTCCGAATTCGGTTCGTTAATTTTTATAGATCCGTTAATATGGTGATAAGAAATAAAATATAATTTCTTATCAAACGCACTTTTTTTGTATTAACAGTATTAATGCTGGGTTGCATAAACGTTCACTAAGTGGTTATCGATTCGATAACACAGAAATCGGTTCGACAAAAATATTGTCTGTTGCATAAACGACTTTTATCTTTTATCGATCCGATAAATATGTTGTTATCGGAACGATAAGTTGAAGGCGCGATTTCGGTTCGATAAATAATTAAAAGAACTCTTTAACTTTATTGAACTGATAACAATGTGTTAAATTCATGATACGGTTTCATATATTTCATTCCTGTTGGCATTACCGCGTAACTCATTTATCCTTTGGTTATACATTTTTTTAATAAGTAATTTATTATATTTAATTTAAAAATGTATCTAAATACATCATCATCATTTTTCTCATCTGATGATGATGAACATGTTTTTGAAATTGTCATTAATTACATTAACTACATTTCAAAAAAGGATGATAACAAACGATCGATTTATCATTTATTGAATATACCGTGTTACCGTGACCAGGGTATGCTATCAAATAATTATTAATTTATTCAACATTTTATGTAACAGCATTGTACTTTATGGAACCGATAAAGATATTTATATAATAGTTTATCGATTCGATAACAAACCTTAACGAACTGTTTTTATTGATCGTTTATGCAACCCGTAATTAGGCTGGGTTGCATAAACGTTCATAAGCGATTTACAGAGCCGTTAATGCACTAACGACCCGTTAAAAACAATTGGGTGTTGCTTAAATACTCATTAGCGTTAACGGGCCTGTATTTTATCGGCTATTGGACCTGTGAACTACAGGTCCGAATTCGGTTCGTTAATTTTTATAGATCCGTTAATATGGTGATAAGAAATAAAATATAATTTCTTATCAAACGCACTTTTTTCGTATTAACAGTATTTAAATAATATTGGTACCTAATATAATTTTACTTCTTACCATCACATTCATAAAATATTAAAATATGTCATCATCTGATTCTGATTCAACGAGTGATGATGATATTTACCAAATTACATTCAAATGCCAAAAACAGAGACTGACAGAAAATTAGTCTATGAAGATTACTATAAAATGTATCTGGTAACCAAGGTTATCAATAAAGTACTAATCTTTTATGCAACTCATTTCTTTCTTAACACTCCATTAAAATGATAATGAATGAATAAGATACAAATACGTTAAAATATTTACAGACTGGTCTTTATGCAACCCGAAGTTAGTATCGTCTATAAATTATTATTCAAGTATGGAGATGGTCTAAGAAGATGATTTTGAGTTATGTGTTCCAATTTTAAATGAAGAGTCATTAAAAAATGTTGAACTGAAACTTTTATCACAATCATTTAAAGTAAATGTGGTTAGTAAGAATAATATATATTTATTATATTTGGTTTTACACATTCATTAATCAACTAGAAACACTGTCATCTATAGTACGTCAGATGTTAAGAAAACTATTTTATGATGAATTATTGATGATGTACAGTTATGTTGGACAAAAAAAAAAAGAATATCTTTTCATCATTACTTACATGTGGAGCAATTTTTGATAAGAAAAAGATTTCTTTTACTATAATTAAGTTTGTTTTACTGTAAGATTTTTAATGTCGGTTATTAATTTTATTTTTTATTTTTGTTGATTTTATTATTAACAAAAAAAATTTTAAATTTAATATATACCTTTTTATGTATATTTCATGTAGCTATATCATAGTTTAGGTATATTTTTAGTTATAATTTTCTACTACTTTACAAAATATCTAATATTACACCTCTTATGAGCCATTTCTTGAAATTTAATTTTGGTATTGAGTAAATTTTAATTTTTACTACTTTTCATGACTAAAATTTAATTTTAATTTGCAATTCTTACTTATATAAAAAATGCAATGTCCTTACTGGGTATTTTAGATTATTAAAATATATTAATAATAAATACACAAATTTTTTTCTTCATGCAGCATTCTATGTGTATATAATTATTAATTACCAAATATTAGTTTTACTGCAATAAAAAAAGTATCTCACTTATATCAATTAAATAAACTTGTTTATAATATTTTTAATGCTGTAATTTACTTACCAAATTGCATCATTTACAAAAATATTTATACATTTTCAAACTAAAATATTAATTTTAAATACATGAAGATGCACATATTAATATGTGATTGCCTTTTATCAGTTCAATAAATTTACACTTTTTGCCTATTCCGAAAATTATGAAACCTATTATAGCTAATAATTTCATATGGACTAAGTAATTCCATACAAACTTAAAATATAATATAGCGTATGTTACACAATCATCAATATTTTGAATTAAATGTTTGTTTTGATTTTTTGTTCTAGAAGCTGTTCGAAAAATTGAAAAATTCAGCACTTGCACCAATGCTGAAATAGAAGAACCAATTAAAATTTATATTGCTGGTGCCTCATGCAGGAAAAAAAACCATAAGATATACTCATATTAATAAATTTTATTTATTGTATTTTTAATTTTATATATTATGAATAAATGAAAGATTGTTTTATTATTAAAAGTATTCTGTATTGTTACTTTTTTTATTTTGTTACTAAATCAACAATAAGAATTGAATATTGTGATTTTGATGCATATTAATTTCTGCTTTAAATTTCCTTCTGGAATCTTGTTACTATTATTCAAACTGGTGACATAATCAATATTTGAATGTGAAGAATACACATTGAATGTCCTGGAGGAGTTTTCTACATCCTACTCCCCCTGATGGTTGTTATTGATCTTTGTATGACTTATAATTATGGTTTTAAAGTATACTTTGATATAAAATTGTTTAAAAATAAAATAAAATGTAAAAAAATAACTCTTTATTTCATATGCATATATTATAATTTACACAAAAAATAATGTGAAATGGAAATTATAATGGTGAATTAAATTTAATTATTCATTGATAATCGATACTGCCATTAATGTATTTATTAAATAAGTATTGAGTTTTAAAAATATCTTTAAAATTTTTTATTAAGAAATCATATTAATATTTTAAAAAAGAAATTATAATATTATTTTAATTCAAACAATATTACAACATAATATAAAAAATATTATTATATTATTTTAATTAAAACAATATTATTTTTATCATATTTTATATCATTGTAAAAAAATATTTTAGTATTAATATGAGAAAAATATTATAATAATGTGGAAAACCTGGCCAAAAAATATTACTATATTATTATAACAATATTGTTATGGTTTTGTAATAAAACAGTAATGTATAAATAATATTACTCATTACTTCCCACATAGCACAGATATATTTATTTAATATTTATTTAACATTAAAATGTAATCAAATATATTTAATAAATATGAAAAATTGATTTAATCTAAGTTTTTTTAGGTTTGATCAACTTTGTATAAACATTAGTTGAACTGAAAATAAATGTTTATATTTAATAAATATTAATGAAATAAATCAATAATATTTTTATAATGTTGAAAACAAGTTTTTATTAGATTTAGTAAATCAAAATTAAATATATAATTTGATTTTGATATTATAATAAACCATTATCATTCAAACAAATTATATTATTTATTCATGTGTACATGATGATGATGATGTGTGTGTGTGTGTGTGTAAATAAATGTGTATAAAACCCATATCATATTTAAAATACCAAAAGTAATAAGTTTATTACTCTTAAAAACATACAAATAAATAATTAACATACCCTAAAACTGCACGATTTGAGTAGTTTATAACTACACAAATATTATATACATACATTTTTAATTAGCTACTCTTATTCATATTTATTATTACACAAGCATGTGGAAAATAGCGTTCTATTATATTATTATCCTATAGCTGATGAAAGGATGTTAATTATATGCTACTCATAAAAGTTTAAAGAAAAATGCATTTATCAAATGTACAGCTTGTAATTTTTTATTTTATTACTTATATTTAAAATAAAAACAACAAACAAAAATATAAATATATGATTATTTAATTGGACTTCCTTTTTTCTAATTGTCGCTTAATTGCAAAAGGAGCTTGAACCAAGACATACTTAATAGTCTCTTCTATTTCATCTTGTGAAACATTTTTGAATTTGCTTTGTTTTTTAACTGCATCTAAAAATGAATAGTTCTATTTATAAAATCAATTACTTAAATGTGTAAATGATTAAGTCAAAATAATAATAAATATAACAAGATCACTAATTAAAATATTTTATCACAATATAATGTAGTTAGAAATAAAAAAGGTTGGACATATTCAATCACAGTTAGAAATGGAAGTTATAGTTACCTAGTAAATTTTAATACCATTTAAGATTCTGAGTGGATGAACTAAAATATAGTGTTTATACACTTATGTTTATTTTTATTTGAACATCTTTTCGTATATCAATGCATGTTAAAAGCTATCTTTGTTTACTCCAAACTTCATGAAAATTTAAATATAAATTGCAACTATGCAACATTTGGATCTTTATATTTTTAATCATTAGTGCTATGTGACTGATTATGTACTTATAAATGGCAAGTGAAAAAAAGAGTGCCTCTGATCAAACATATTATAGGTTAAAGATATTATATTTACTGAATTACAGTTGAACTAGATTTAAACCACAAACTAAAATATTAGTCTTCTCTACTTAAATTTTTTTTTTTTCTTACCAAATATAACTGAGCAAATACTCAATGAACAAAATGGTATTTTTCCTTTTTTCACATTATATGAATAATGCTGTAAGAGTTCATCTGTGCACAACTTGGCCATTATTCTGCGAACCATTGCTTTAGTATGTTTTCCCCCAATGTATGAAAGTTCCTTCACCTTAAAATAATTTATTTTGTTTACTGAAAATAATATTATATATGACAAGGGTATTAAAATATTAAATACCAAACATGTCCGAAAATCTTTATCGTCAGAAATTTTGTCTTCAAAAGTTTTTAAGTCTTTAATATTATCAATTGGCAAAGAACAATCATTTAAGGTGTTTATTAGCAAATTGTTGTTCTACACACAATGCTTATTATCATTTAATTGCAATTGCATTGATTCTAAACGATCCAAAATAATTATTTGATTTCTTTGAATTTGTCTTAATTCTACTTTTAGAAAAACCAAGTTTTTATTGATGTGTCTTTGAAATTCGTTATCTGTGAAAAAATTGAAAATAAAGATAATGGTATGGATATAATTCTGTATCATACAATTTTTTGATTAACATACCTTGTACAATACTTGAGTTTAAATTGTTGACGTCAGAAGAAATAAATGTGCTGCTTTTCAAATCTAAATTATCACAATACTTTTTATTATAAATAAATAATTTAAAAATGAATAAACATTTTTGTTGTTATTCCCAAATTATAAATGTATAACATTTTTTTTATTCAAAATTCTAATTCGCATAAATAAATAAATTATAATTAATCAGTTAATTTTTCAAAATTAATATTTACTAAATTTTATTCTTTCATTTTTTTTAAGAAATAAATAAATAATTTAATTTAGATGAATAAAATAAATATGAGCAAAATGAAATATGTTTAGTGATTCAATTTATTATTAATTTATTTATATATAAACATATATATCTTAAAAAAAATATGGCTGCCCCTCTATAATATTTAAAATCTGTAAAAACATTTTAATTATTTTTAATTTTAAAATATTTAAGTATATTGTTAAACTCACCAACTGCAGCAATATCGCTCAATGAATTACAACAGTATCGATGTAGGTATTTCAACAATAGTAGATAGAATATTAAACAAATAATGCTTAATATTGTATTTTGTGTAGCTAAAAATTAAAGTACTTATTTAAAACCTAAAAAAAAAAATACTTAAATTATACTTATATTTAAAAAAAAAAACATATTGTTTTAAACTTACCAACAACAATAACTGTACAATGGATAATTACATCAATTGAAAGCACATAATAATGCACTTTGATTTGTATTTTTCGTACAAGTACATACATAAAATATGTATGTATATATTATATTGAATTATTTTTGGTTACTTCAGTAAAATATATAAAAATGTAAATAGTCCGCACTCCGCAAATTAAATAAGTACCAATATCTATGCATATAGATATTAGAAATAATATAATATTAGAAACGTACAAAATATGATATAACTAGCAGACACCAGACAGCCGCAGTGAATAGCGCGATGTGAACATCGAAAATCGGACGAATGCACAATGGGTGAAAGACAAGGAGACTATTTAACTATTATGTATAGAGTATATATAGAGTATATATATATATATTATCAAGCTGACAGACATTAATATTAGGTATTTTGAATTTTCGGTAAAACCAAGGCGTTCATGTGTAAAACGTTTTAACATTGTGTATTTATAGTTCATTGACAATGTTATCAGCTGCGGCATGCAAGTTATTATTTTTACAATTCTACGACGAGCTTTTTAACAAATAAAAATTAATCAACAATTTTATATACTTTTTATTGAATCATTGGTAGTCCATAGATTAATAATAATTATAAATCTACGATTGAGTACTTTTTGAGAAAATAACGTTCAGATAAAGTAGTTTTCAATATGCGATACATATTATGATATTAATGCCATACTTATATGTATATTTTGATACAATAACTTTGCATATAATGCTTAAATTCGCTTTATTTTAGGGTAAAACTGTAACGGTACCTAAGCATTGTATAATTTGAAATGTTTTTTGTAGAATATGTCTAAATTTGTATTTATTCGGCACAGTATCAAAACATGGCCTACCTTGAGTCTTGAGGTACCTAAATAGCTAAAATAGGTACTGGTCATATAAGACTTTTTGCCTGTATCTATGTCATCAAAGAACTCGATTAGTTATCTTCTTGTTTACTTATATAACAATTAAATAACATTTCTTAAAGAAAAACTCTGAACATCTATATATAGTTATATTATACATTCTACATTATAAGCTAGTGAAATATTTTTAGAATATGGATACTTACAAAAGATGACACTATGTTGCATATTTGCATAAATATACAATATTTTTATATATTATATATATTATCATAAATATATAACGAAGACGTCTGCATTATTTAATAAATATTATTATTTAATATTATTGATTTTTTTACTTAAACATTAAAATTTCAAAGTGTGATGAATATTTAACTAACCCATATTTTAAAGATTTAAGTTTGATTCAATTTTTCGTATTGTTATTTCATTTAAATCTATAGATTTTATTAATATTAATTTTTAATATTTTTTATTCATTAAATATAATTTTAATTTTAATATTTATTTCTTAATGTATACTAAATATTAATAATATATTTGAATTTAAGTGTGAAAGAATCAAATGTTATATTATAGTTATATAAATGTTTAAATATAAACATTTAATTTTCAATCAATATTTAATATTTATGTAGCCATAATCACAGAAAATTGTTGTGTGGGTTTTATAATATTATTTTAACATTATTATATTGTTTTTTTGCTATCTGAGATATGTAACTAAAGTTGCAGGTAATTTATTAGTTATATTATACAATTCATTCCATTTTGTCACAACATTTATTAGCTATGTGTTTCAGATAGCAAAAAAGATTTTGGGAAAGAATGTTATAGAATTTAAAGTAAAAAAAAAAATGTCTAAAATGAATGAATTATCTCCCAATATACGAGTATATATATATACACCATCCTGGTAAATGTAAGTACCTGAATGTATAAATATTTGTTTTAGTTTATATTAAGGATTGATTTATTTTAATGAAGATTTATGCAATAATTATTTAATATATTTTATTGTTTATTTAAAGATTTAGTAAACATTATAATTTTAATACTAAATCAACATTTAATGTTAAACATTCATTGAATATACGATTTCCTTCATTCATTTCACCTTTATACATTATTCAGTAAAGATTAATACACATATAATTCATCTAAAATCAACATTTAATAGTTGCTAGATAGCTGCTGGATAACTTTCTCTTATAACTGTTGGACGCCTTTGACATTTCCACTCATGGAATCAATACTATCATAACCCTGACCGACCATATTTTTATCGCTAATACTAAATGTTGAAATTATATATTACCCATGAAAAAGTCTTAACTATTATATTACGTGTAGTTATCGCTGTGCAGGACATTGCGTACTCATGGTTAATTGTTTAAACGATGTAGCACGTTCAACACGAGCTCAAAACGTTGTTGAGAAGGTAGGCTTATAATTAAATAAAATGAATACTGATATAAAATGTTAAATAAAAATAGAATATTTGTATTAACATGTGAAACACAATTTAAACTTGTAAAATAGTTTAACAATAAACAAACTCGTTTAAAACTATTTTTTAAAAATGACTGCGTTTTAAAATAACATTTCCCTATAGGCTCTGGGTAAGCATGGGTGAAACGAGTATGTACAAGTAACTACTTCTTAACCTGATTCATACTAGATGCTCTAGGTACTTCTATTTATATGTTCTAATACCGACGTAAGTGACGTGATATGATATATCACTTCTCTTTACTATCGAGTTTGCATTATTATGTAAAGTCTGTGATGACTATAATGTATATGCAGATTACTGTAATATTTTTATATGATGTGTGAAATAATCTTTATAATATAATATGACTTAATATAACAATATTATGAGATAAATATAAGATATTTTCAAATCTACCGAATGTTAACTAGTTGTTTTCTATTAATATATTTTTATCAATCTGCATTTTTACTTAAAGTCTATTAATTTTGCCGTGGAGCATAGGTTCTCGAATATTGGACGCAGATATTCTCCTTTTCTTCCAAACAAACTTGAAGCCACAGATGATGCATGTCCAAAACCACTACCCGTGTGCACGTCTATGTATATACAGCAGGATAGAATATCGCAAAAAATTTATTGAACGCGGACCGTCGTAGAAGGCCACTTGTTGAAATCGATCCAAACCAAAGAAGGTCAGTAGATCGGGGCTCTATAGAGACTGTTCATTTAAGATGCTAATCAAAACAGACTCGCAAAATATGCTTAAGATGCTAACAATTATTGATATTAGACTATGCTTTCACTTGCAATGAAAGGTCGGGAGAATAACTCAAACCTATTTCAAGTTGACTACGGTGTTTAGGTTGACCTTACGGTCGCAATAGGACGGTGGCCTCTACTTAGCGCGCTCGATATAACAGTCGGTGAAACGGTATATATACCGTTCAATGTGCCGGCAGTGCTTACAAGTGAGAATTAGCCGTAGGACGTTCTTTGGATAGTCTCTATGTCGACGATGGAAAAGAGCGCACCATAGCGGTTCACTAACGAACCATTCGGCAACATCGAATAAAAACCACCGCATACGTACAACATCCCATTTTATTTTATTTTTTCACTGCTTATTAATAAAAATACATAAGCACGGAGGGGTTCCAAGGTTTTTTACAACGAGGGAGTATATAAAAATGTATTAAATAGTGAGCCGTGGACCCTCAATAATGGGTAGTATTGATGAAGCTTCAATTAAAACTATAAACAAATACTAAATAGCGTTTTGATTTTTAGAATCGATTTAACTGCTAATTAAATGCTTTAAAGATATGGTTTTTATCTATTTCTGAAAAAAATTTAAAATTAATTATAATATACAACGAAGAGTGTTGTAACTCATTTTTTTTTTTAAGTTAGCAACGCCATCTGTTAGCGCAAATTTTTCTCTTATAACTACGAAAACAATAGTATCTCAACTATAGTTTTTTGGCTATAGCCAATGTATTATAAAATATTATTATGTATAAATATTAAAATTTTGATTTCCCGCAAAAAAGTCTTATCATGAGTTACCCCTAAATTTAAACAAGATTACCAACGAAAAATATAGTAACTCGAATATTATATTTTATGTTTGGATTTCTGCTTAAAAGTATAATAAATTAGGTAATAAATCATTATTTAATTGTCAATATAATATTTTTTTGCAGGATTTAAAAAGTGACTCAGTGAGCACTTTAAATTGCTACATCATAATAAGCAGTGATGGAAAGTATTATAATGCTGTTGATGCTTATATTGAAAACTATACAATCATAGAAATAAGGTAAAAATGCCACAAAAAAATAAATAAAACTACAGATTTTTCACAAATTAGATAATAACTTTAATATTTTTAATTTTTCAATTTCCATAATATTCGATTATACTCAAGTATACAAAGTGTATTGTTAGGTGTTGACGCGGTCCGCTCGACAGTCGTTATCAAAACGGCCGTCGACGGCCACTTCGGCTTCTCTAATCAACCACCAGACCGTGGTGCGCACCGTCAACGCGACACCCGGTTTCCCATGTGACAAGTGGGGGACCTGGAACTGTCGTGACGACGTCCGATAACACACCGCCACCGGACCGAATGTCTCCGCGTACGTCATTGTCGATCTATCTCGCGGCACCTTGTTTTTTAATATTCTTAAATAATCTTCTGTTTTTTTACGCGTATGCCTTCGCGACACGTCGTTAAGATACGTTCACATGATCCCCCCCGTCTTTTATTTGTGACGAACATACTCTTTTATTAATATTATTATAATCATCTTTATTTTAATTGTTGTCATTATTATTATTATTATTATTGTGTTGTGTTGGGCGTCCGCCCATCATTGGCTCCCCGCAGAGGAATTTCTCCCGGTCAGTAACGTGACGAGGCAAGGTAAGATATTTTCCGCTAGCTTATTAAACCACGATTTTCTTTACTTTTATTACGTAGGACATAATAAATATCACGAAGCATAGTGAGGTTAGGGAAAACTCCGGACGCTAAAATTAGCGCGATAACGCAAAAGCCACACCGAGTCCCCAACAAGCAGCGGATATCGCAGCACGTGAGTGCGAGAAACTGGTCGTGACATACGCAGTAATATTAGGAAGTACGATTACGTGAACGTCCCCGAATACATCGCGACCCGCCGGTCCGCACGCGTGAACCGTGGCATATCGAACGTATCTTTAGGCTGGGGCTATACACGGCGATATTCGCGGCGAATTCCGCTTTCATCGAAAACCTATGTGATTAAACCGGGCTGGCTATACGAGTTCGCCGCGAATTAATCCACCGCGATATTCGCGGTCGGCCTACGATTTTTTTCAAAACCGCCCAAGCCATAAAACCGCAAAACCGTCTATTTACATTAACTTTTAATGATAGCGGCTATACGGGTATTTTGGTTTAACGAATTTCGCGGCGATTATTACTATAGTACGGTATATTAATACAATAGTATTGTAAATAGTATTATTGTAAAATCGTAAATATCGTAAACATAATAATAATATATTATTTCACCAGGTACGAGCAAAGTATAAAAATGTGGATACGTGCTAATAGGTATATATAATATCTTTTTTTGTATATTTTAGCTGGTAAGTACCAATACTATACCAAAGTAGATATAACTACGACGAACAAAACGAAAATGACTGAATATTATTCAGTGAATAATGAACAGGTACCACATGTTATGTGAATATTCTTGACGTCTTGAGGTAACCCCACCAGATGGGTGTAGAATTTTTATTATAGAATTATATTAATAACTTTGAAACTGAATTATGTCAAAATTATGGTACAAATATTTTTAAATATTTGGAAAATCGCGGCGAAAATAATGAGCGAATTCGCTGTGTATAGCCAGATAGAACAAAAACCGCCGCGAAATCCGCTCGACGAATTTCGCCGCGAATATCGCCGTGTATAGCCCCAGCCTTACCGAAATAATCACACGCCGCAGCCGCCGGAACGACGTCGCGGTCCGATAACTGATACGCGGAACGACTTTGATACCGTAACACAGACGAGTCTCCCAATCGCGATCTAATTAAGCCTCGTCCAGACTATACGACCAAGGGTACCGAAGACACATGTGATAAATTTATTCGTTGATGTTGGTCTAGGTGTGGACAACGCGACCGAACGAACGCCAACGGCGAATGTGCCTTCGGGCGAGTTCGCTCGGGGAGCGGTACATCAAAGGAATTCGTTATCAGTTTGGACATGATTTGTACTTATGTTATTCTTTCGTTGACATTCAGTCCGAACAGTGTATCAAGTTGTATTTACAGTGTATTAAGTTAGTATATTAAAAACGCATGTGACATAAATAAGCGAAGGGTTCCAAACGCAGACTAACGTTTTATTAAGCAAATTCGGAATAAATCTGGACAGTGCGCCAATGTTATCAGATACGAGCGTACGTCAACGCCGAATGTGGTGACGTTGGCCATCGGTACCATTGGTCTAAAGTATAAACACTGCCGCCGCGCTGCGAGTGATACGCGGAACGTGATAGAGCGTGTTGTTCAACAAACACGACATGTTTGTAAACACATTAGCTTTGTTCGTTTTGACAAAAAGTGTACACTTTTTCATAATAGTGTACACCTGAAGCGTTTGTTTTAGAAAAGAATTAGCGTACACACTGTTTGTTTTGAAATAGTGTGAGTTTGGTGTGTACCCAACCACACCAACTGAAGTGCAGGTGTACTTGATTTTTGGTGTGGAGCCAGTTATTATCATAAATACATTTCCTTATCACTCAGTACATGTCGACTGCCGAGATTAGTTTATACATTCGTATTTATATTTTAAAATTTATAAACGGTAATCGACCTGCAGGTTCTGTGAAGTAGTTATGAAAAAATATAAATTAATGAAAAACCATGAAACTACGAGAGTACTATTTACTGAGCAAAATCTACAGATTAATCAAACCTTTCAAATTGTTGTAAAAATGTGTCAAGTCAAACCGACAAATAAGCCCACACAGCACTTGTCAATCCATACAATTTTATAAATATTTATTTATATTTTATTTATTTTATATTTGATTCCTAGTTAATCTGATATTTTATTTTACAATAAATAAAATCATATGAGGTAAAATAATTAAAATGTAATTATTAAATTAAACTTATAAGTACGTCTGTATTATTCTGCAAAATTATAGAGTACACAAGCACACTTTTCAATTATATATTATATCTGATAAATTTCTGAATATGAAGTATTGACATTGACAGATTTGTTATATTTTTCATATTTTTTAAGACCATCATTTCAGCCTTTAAGTTTTTTGGACTTGAATATGTTTATATTATATTATTATATCTTACTAATTATTTACATTTAAACCATTTAGTATAAGTTGACTAGGTCCTGTTTCCAAGAAAATAATTATTATGTGTGTACTTCGGTTCTATATAACTATTGTTCGTTATCGGTGTTATTGTCATAATAATATCAGACGATTCGAAAATGCACGATCCGACGACTGTTCACTGTACAGGGTAAATCCAAAAAATTATACAACTAAAAAAACATATTACATTACACACCGTATCAAATATCAGTGGTTGTCTGTGCGGCAGTTGCCGCTTACGGGTTTATGGCTTATCTTATGCAATCAAAAAATTAATTGTTATAGACCAAAATTGAATTAAACTGGCTTTTCATAAATAAAGTTACATAAGTTACTACAACAGTGATATTCGGTTTTGGCTATTCGTTTCGGTACGTACGGAACAACCGCCATTTGTCAGTCGCCAGAGTTCCAGGTTACGACAATTCAATGTATTATATCATTATTTGCATTCGTTTATTAGTGTTGTGTATCTAATTGATTGACCGCCGATAGTTACAACTTGTATAATCAAGGTTCTGCCGTTCCTAAACTATAAGTTTAATAACTGCATTTTTCATTGTATTTTGGTAAGTAATTATTTAAATTTAAAATATTTGAATTTGAAACAATTCATTGTAGTTTTTTTTTTTTCAGACTATAGTTTTAAGCTGACTATTGTGTAATATACACTAACAGTGAACCTATAAATAGTGAACCTAACCGTATTAGTTATTTTGGTAAGTACAGGTATATTTAATTATTAAAGTTTTAAGTATTTGTATTTAATTATGTCATACCATACTCTCAGTAAATCTACTAAACGCAGACAATTTTTAGAAGAAATAGAGACTGTAGATTTCTTGATGGATAATCAACTGGAGTTAAATCCTCAACCAAGTACATCTCATGACAGTTTTTCACTACCTTTAGAAAGTTCTAATTTATCTGATTCCATTGATAATACTTCAAACAATTTGTTTTAACCAAATAGTTTTTAAAAACAACATTAAAACTAATATTAAATCTTTTTCAGATATTTATGTAGGTTTTAAAAAACAAAATAAACTTTGTGTTTTTAAAGTATTTAACATTTGTTATGATCCCAACATAAATAACACTGTGTTTCTATGTAAAATCTTTAATCAGGTTAGATCATTTTTTGTACGCCTATTGATAGTTTAAAATTAGGTATTGCTATAGTTGATGATTTATCAAACAATTTTACTGCTATAAATATTGAAAAAACAAATTTTTATAAATACATGATAAAATTTGATAATCTTAATAGTAGTATTGCATATTCAATTATACATTCATATGAATTTTAGAATTAGATGAACAAATTTAATTTGTATATAAATTGTTTAAATTTTAAATGTTAACTTTGTTAAATCACATAATAGGTATTAAGTATTAGGTTTTTAATAGTTGTACATAATTTTTTTTTATATTAAATCTGGTAATATTGTATTATAAAAACATTTAAACCTATAATTTTGGAAAAAATGTGTTTAATTTGTATTAATAATTGTCTACTGTATAATATGTATAATTTATTGCTTTATAAAATGTCTTAATTAATAACAACTATTGTATTTACTTAGAGTGGTTTCATATATTATTATTGAAAATTATAAAAATACATATTCAGTTGTGGAATTTATTGATGACTGTACAATTGAGGCTGTACCAACTAATTGGATAAAAAATGGTTTGTGTGCATGGCCTACTACAAAAAATGATTCTACTCTTAGAAAGCTAATAGAAAGAAAAAGTCTTCCAAATAATATAGAATATAATCAATACAAAATTAAAGTATTAAAAACAACAAATAAGTGATAAAAGTGATATTTCTCAATTTATTCATTTAAAATAAAGTTAATATAAATTTAATAATTTGACTTTTATATTAAATTTATTTACTACTCAATGTATTGACATACCTTATAATATTACACATTTTTTGACATATTTTTACATGAATAGATTCATTAATAAAAGCAAGAGAAATGACTAAAGAAGGGCTTACAAAAACCGATATATCATCTGCTGAAGATTATGACCTAAAACATAAGCGTAAATGCAAACAAAAGACAATACTTCCAATTACTATGGAATCATTATTATTTCCTACTTATTCAGGTATTGCATAGCTTAATAGTAAATACTAAATATATATTTTTCTATAAGTTAAATAATAAATAGGTAGTAAATGTTTAATGTGATTTATAATGCTTAACATCTGAAGATGAATCCAATGACAATTGTAATGATGATATTGTTACTACATTTCAAGTTACTGAGCCATAAGTAAATAGTCACCTTCTCCAAAAAAATTAAAAAGTAAGTTTAATGAAAACAAATTTAATGTACTTTAATTAAATATAAAACATAATATTTTTACAATAACAATTACTTTTCAGGTTTTCAAACTACTAACAAATGATAAAACAGATATTGATGATAATATATCATTTGGAAGTGATAATTCAATAACAGCTCTACCATCTGAATCACAGTCAGGTAAATCTAGTCAATTTATTTTTCTATAATTTTTACTTAAAGTGTCAATAAAAATTAATTGTTTTTATATTCTAGAAGAAATTCAGAAAAATGTGATTAACAAGATGAATATATCTTCAATAGAAAAACAAAAACTGCCACAAGCATCACATGTTATTGATACACCAACCACATTAACTACTTCAGGTTAAACAAATCGTCTTAACAATAGGCATATATCAAATAAATTACTAACTAAAATACGAATTACTTGGGGATAAATAATTAAAATTAGTTTTAATGGTTGAGTTAGTTTATATTAAGTTTTATTAATTTTTCTATTGGTGTCATTCAATTAAATAGTCGTATTACAAAATAAAGTCCTTATATTTTAATCCTTATATTTACTGCTTTAATATCATATCAATGATAACAAACTGGGTAGTTCCTTGCTGGTTCCGTAGCTCCTTGAATTTGTGTGATTTATTATGGTGGTTTTAGATTATTTTAAGAAAGACATAATTGTGTTTTATGAGATGGAAATAATTAAATACACAACATTTGACTTTGAAGAAAAATAAATTATATTTTAAGAAAATACCACATATTTGAATTTTTGTTGCATTTTAGTATGTTTATAATTGTAATATTATTGGTCTATGTCCTGTTTAAATAACTTTTTGGGTATTCCCAAAATATTATGATGAATAATATAAAACTACAAAACTATATCTATTAACTATTGAATGTTAATTGCTTCATAGACATATTTCAAATATCTTTATAATAAAGTCTAGTTTCTTACTATACAGATCGTGATTTTCAAAAAGAGGTGCTGTATAGATTGGCTCATGTAAAACATGAACTTAAAAGACTTGTCAATAATTAAATGGACATTGTACAAAGAATTGAATTAATTGAAACACGTCTTGAAGTTAATACCATTTCAAGTACAAGTGGCAACTGTAATAATACATCATCATTAAATGAAATAAGTGATTGCATTATACCATTGGATAATACAACAGACCTTGATACATTCAATGACAAAATATCTGGAGATAGAGCCTTTCAAATTAATTTGGTTAGAAAACAATATCTACACCATATTTTCAATTTTCAATTATCAATATTGTTGATTTGCTTTTAGTTACCTATTATACTTAGATAGTTGAATAAAAAGTAGATATTGTTATTTTTTGTTTCATGTAAGACAAATTAACCAAGTTATATCGGTAAGAAAAATTTTAAATCGATGATTAAAAGAATTATGAACAAGCTATTTTCAGATGAGTTATTACAATACTTTTCATATTCTGGAAAATCTGGAAAGAAGTTAAAATTTTAAAATTTAGCTGTTTGTTCTGTAATTTTAGGTAAAATAATTTAAAAAATGTCCTTACATTTAATGACTAGGGATATTTATAATTTCAGTATGTATTTATTTTGTAATAAATAGGTATAAGGTATAATAATTTAGCAAATATTATGTTCTAGATGCTGTTAAACAACAATCCAAGTATAAAAATAAAGTTTCTGAAAGTGAAATGGAAGAAGTGATTAAAAATGTCCTAGCACAAGCACTTTTTAACATAAAAAGGAAAACACAAATTTATAATCCACCATTTGTAACAATTGCAATATTATAATATTATTATATTTAATGTTTGATATTTTTAGTATTTTATTATGTAATCAAATATATTAAAATTATTATATATTAACAATAGCTGCAGTGTGTAAAAACGTTAAATATTACATTTTGTAATAATTATAATAAATGTAATAATTACTTTTCAAATCTTATATATTTTAATATTTGTTATTTATTGTTGGTCAAATTTATAATTTTTAAATCTAAAATTAAAATTAATTAAAATAATAGCTATAATAGGTATAATATAAGTAAAAATTAATTTAATACGATTGAAAGATATTTTACTAAATTAAAGTCTAGATAGATTGGTATGTACACTAGTTTTTTATAGTGACAAATTAGTGTTATTAAATTTAAAAAAAAAAATACATTAACAGTATACGATTATGATGTATAATACCACATTTATTGTTTAAAATAAATTATTAATTAACAATTGTCTTAACTAACCTAATACAATTTTATTAGGTTAGTTCAGCCAAAACATTAATGCTCTTGAGAACTTATAATAGATATCTAATGCCTAAATTATAGAGTATAATATTACCCAAGTAATATTATATCTAACTGTAAATAATTTTAGTATTTAAACATTTTTTATTATTCAAATCTTAAAAAGTGCATTACAAGGTATTAAATATAATAACGACTAAGATGAGCTTTAATTCATGTATATTAAATTAAATATTTGAGCACAAATTTTATAAAAGAAAATATGTTTATTTATTTAAAATTTAAAAAACCTAAAAAAAACTTGCTTTCCAATATTAATTAAAAATCAATGAAAATTATTATCAAATGTTTAATAAATAAACATTGATGGTTATGGAATATTCATTCAGTGTTAGAAAATATAAATACAACATTTTTTTACCAATAGGTATTTAATAAATACATTTAACCAATGTTTATGTAATTTTGAATTTTAAATGTTTATCTCAAAACGCAAAAGGGTTCAAAAAATGATTAATAATTGTTAACTAAACATTTTACAATTAATCATTGATCAAAATAAAATATTTAATAAATATGTTAATTTTTTTTCAAATGTTTAATAATTTTTAAATAATGATTTTCTTGCCGTGTGGGAGGTCTTTGGCAATATATCTACCAAGTCTAAAATGCATAATGAAATCTTTGTCACTGTAATTTGAGACAATTTGTAAATAATTTATTATTTTTACACAATCAATTCTTTGAATTCCATTTATCATAGTGTAACGTGCCTCGAGTGGTTTGAGGACGCTACGATAATGTTAGGATTGAATAGTACTTCTAAGTGTTTTAATATAAGTTCAATAATTTAAACTTGAAAGAATAGAGTATGATAATTTTATTTTACACTTAGAAAAATCAGCAAAGTAATAACAAAGTAAATATGACTGTCGTAAGCGGAGTGTTTGTACTTGATGGCTGGATACGTCTGTCGTTGGTGGTGCAACGGTGCCTTTATATACTCTGTTTGGTGTTGTTTTCGCCACTTGGTTTCCCTTGGCCTTT
The DNA here is from genome assembly GCA_034509805.1 of Sipha maydis. Lineage (NCBI taxonomy): Eukaryota > Metazoa > Arthropoda > Insecta > Hemiptera > Aphididae > Sipha > Sipha maydis. Next base: position 18,025 of record JASXSY010002448.1, on the reverse strand, counting down.
GATCGTAAAATTCGACGAAATGTTTTTTCTTTTACAGTTGTTCATGGTCACAGGATGTGAATTGCACCGTTTATGACCTGCGCGTGGCTGACATCACAATTATGAATGCAATAGCTATTTATATAATTTATAAATGTGCATTTTTATCATCGTACGACTCGAGAATATGCATATCATTATTTGTTAGTAATTACATCACAACCATATTACATATAATGGTGCATGTTACAATAGGATGTACAACATTAACAATATCTTCCAGATCATCTATATCATAAAAAGAGGCGATAATCAGACACTGTAGTATACTCAGTAAGCAATTTAACAAAATTAATAAAATAAGCTGATAATAAATAATCTTCTACCATTCTACCTAGTAAGATATAGTTTAATAGCAATATATATATTAAAATTAGTCCCTAACAAGTCTGAGTTTAACCAAAAATATATCACAAAAATAATAAGATAAATAATTTAATTAAATAAAGCATATTAGATGAATATTTATATATTGATTTATTTACCGTCATCATCATTAGAACAAAAAATAGCGGCAGGAACTTTACGTGCATTACTAACTGATTCTAAAACATCTTCGTTAGATGACGAATCAAAAAACTATATATAAATATCATCCATAATTTTAAAATCTATTAATCTGTTATTACAATTACAACTATTTAGAAATAATTTCTATTTTCAATTAGGTATATAGGAATTTTAGATGATTGAACATTTTTAAGTCGTTATCAATTATCATTTAATTACTATCTTTATCAATCAGCAGACTTCCACACCTGGCGGGCTATTCTGCTATTTTTTGTGATAAAGTACGCACGTACTTCGCATACTTTCGAAAGGCGCGTAAATGGCGTACTTGGCTTAGTAGTTATTCTTAATTCTGCTATTATTCTGAAGAAACGTAGTTTTGATCATTTTTTTGTTGATAACACGTCCGGCTGCATATTACCATTCTGCACACGAAATAAAACCCATATGAAAATACAGCTTTCCTATTGGTTCTACATTTGGCGGAATAAAATATTTATTATTATTATCATTATTTTTTTTATTCTAATTTAATCTAATTCTTATTTAATTTAATCTAATTTATTACTATGTATGTATCTAATTAGTATGTATGCTATTTTTTTTTTGTCGAATAAATTATTATTGTTATCATTAGATAATTGAAAAAAATAAGAATATATAATCTCATGAATCTCTTAGGTTTTTTTTATACTTTAATTTAAAACGAATTCTGAGATCATTGAAATTGTAATGCTTATAACTCGCATTAAAATAAAAATTTAAAAGTATGACATCCATTACATTATAATCTTACTTTTAAATTCAATAACATTAAGTATAACAGAGTTTAGTGAATTATTAAGACCATACAATTTGCAGGTATTTTATGTATTTGTAAAATGGAAATGACAAATAATAATGACTAATGACATATTTTTCAACATTTGTATAAAAAGTAACACTATATCAAGTAATGAATTGGATGGTTATTATTTAAATTAATATATTAAAAAATGATCAATGATCAATTATATTAATGTAATCTAGACAAAAGATATTTTAATATTTTACACATTTGGCCTAATTGAAAAATTAATGCAAAAAATTACTATTATTTAAATTAGTATATATGTTATTTTGTTGAATAAATGATTATTGTTATCATAAGTGTAATATTATTTGGAATAGGTTATTTTTATAACAAATTATGCTGTATTTTATTATATAATTATATGATAATTAGAAAAAAAATATTTTATCACACATAGATTATTTAAGTGTTTAAGTCTATTAGTTCAAATTCATTATTTTTATTTTTATTGTATATTTCTTGAATTTAAAAGATGATTCTTAAATTAACTCTTGAAAATCTTCCTTCATCATTTCAAAATGTTATAACTGTAATTAATGATGATATTACAACAATACGGTCAAATTTAAATGATTTATCAAGTATGGCTGATTGGATAGAAGAATTTTCTTTTAAAACTTGTACTAAGTGGAATGTTAGGACATCTGTCCCTAATGGTAAATACATTCAATGCAGGTTAGTCTCCTTATTAAATTTTTTTATATTGAAATAAATTGAAAGTGTTTAAACGATTTCCCAATTGTATGATTTATGTTTGTATTATTATCTTAGAAAACAATATGTGTGCCATCATAGCTCTTACCACAAAGTTGATAGAGAAAACAACAAAAGAGGTAGATCAAAAAACACATACTGTAAAGCGACAATTAAAATTGTCATTAAAGTTGATACTGTTTCCACTAGGAAAACAGATCCATTTGTAAAAGTGAGAAAATTTTTATTTATCAAACTTTCCTATAAATTCAATGTAAACAGTTAAACACTTAATATATTTATTATGTTAGTTTATTATACATTAAATTTTTTCCTATTATAATTTATCATTAAGTTTTTTAATTCATTTATTATCCCCTATAAGGCTATAATAAAATGTATTTATATATTATAATTCTTACCACCTATAGGTAATTAATTTATAGTAGGTAGCTATCAAATACATTGTTAAATATATTTTAGGATGGATTGCTAGCTATAATTACTATTGTAAATGATCATAATCATAATTTAAACACTGCTGAAGCACTGAGATACTTAAGTGCAAACAAGGATCTTAGAATGAAGTTTGAAGAATATTTCACAGATGGTATGACCATATCTGAAGCAATCCGGTGAGTTATTTAAAAAAATATATTTACTAATAAACAAGTATTAGAATTAAAGTTATTATGTTTTGTTGATTCACCTTATAATAAATTTAAAAAACTTAGTGTATCGCTAATAATAAAAGCTTTGTATTTTTTAAATAACGCTTCCAATTCCAATTTACCATTTACCTATAAAACTATTTTAATATTTAAAATAATCTTAATGGGTTTATATTTTCACAACAATTCGGTTTTGGCTATCATGAAAGTGTTTTAACTATAAGTGATTGTCCTGTTTAAGATTTTGCAAATGCAGGAATTAATCCAACATATAGAACAATTCAAAATTGGCATGACCAATGGAGAGTGTTAAATCTGGGATCACGCACTGGACAAGGAGTTATTGAGGTATCTATATTTTAATTATTGATTAAATAAAATAGTTATCCACTAGATATTTAAGCATAAACACCATAAACAATACTTTCTCTAGCTGTGATATGTTAAATGTTTAAAAAAAAATTCTAGTACAATACTAATTATTATTAGCAATATTTAAAATAAATACAATTTTAGTTTAAATTTTAAAGAAATACATTTTTACTTTAAAGCGGCACATAACATTTAAATATTTTATAGTTAATTCAATCCTTATTTATAGTTTTAATGTATACAATTGTATAACGATTAATCATTAAATGTATACAGTTATTATCTTCCATACATAAAATAATTATTACATGTGTTATATGCCTATACATTTGTTATTATACACTAATATCATTTTGGAACAAATCAAATTCTTTCCCCCCTCCCAGTCATGAAATTTTTTCATGATTAATAGTTTTTTTTTTTTAATATTTTAAATTAACATAAAGTAAAATTGATGAAACAAACTGTTTAGAAGTTAGAACAATAAAAATTTCAAATTTATGACTAGGGTGGAGAACATACTTTATGCCTATCATAATAACTCAATTAATCAACAGTTAAAATATTTCTCTAGAAATTAGAAGAAAAAAAAGAAACCTATGCTGAAAGTGGAGTTTCAATATTTTTCCAATCTGATCCATTTGCTGTGTTAATATTAACGCCAATCATGAAACGAGCCCATGATTTACCTCTTTCAAAAAAAATAGTATTTGTTGACTCAACAAGTTCATGTGATCCACAGAACCACTGTTTAACGTTCTTATTAACACCATGTGCAGTTGGAGCTGCTCCTTTAGGTGTGATAATTACACAAGGTCAGAGTGAAAAAGCATATAAGAGTGGATTCAGTCTAATTAAGGATAATGTCAAAAACGCATTTGGAGGACAAGGTTATCCTTCTATATTTTTAACTGATAATTCTGATGCCAAAATAAATGCTTTGATGACAGTATGGCCAAATTCAACTTCACTTTTATGTATTTTTCACGTTATGCAAGCAGTTTGGAGATGGTTATGGGATAGTAAAAATAGTATAAAGAAAGAACATCGGACATTAATGATGCAGGCATTTAGGAAGATGTTATACTCTGAAACTATTGAAGAAGCTCAAAAAGCATTTGATGCTACTCTTAATGCAGGGAGCATGTATCCAAAATGGCAGAAATATTTAATTGTACATCATTGGGAGCAAAAAGAGCGATGGTGCTTAGCATGGAGGGACCACACAACCAGAAGCCATCACAGAAATAATTATAGTGAGGTGTCAGTTAGAATTTTTAAAGAAAATGTGTTATGCCGAGTCAAAGCATATAATGTAGTTTCACTAGTAGATTTTTGTTGCACAAAATTGGAAGAGTATTATAAAAAAAAATGCCTCGAGTTTTCCAACGACAGAAAAGCTACAGCTCGATTATATTTTAAAAGCATAATCAAGATAAGTAATAATATAACAAAAGATAAAATTATTGTAGAAAATGAGAATTATTATGTTCCTAGTCAAAATAACCAACAACTGATGTATTGTGTTGAGCCAAATATAGGAATTTGCTCTTGTAAGGATGGTATGTATGGAAGATTTTGTAAACACCAAGGAATAATATATGTATTTTATAAATGTATTGGGGTTAATTTTCCACCTATAACTGTAGAGGATAAATTTGCAATATCAAAATTAGTATTGGGTGATAAAGCGCCCAGTAAGACATTTTATGAAGGACTTATACCTAAAGAGGCATTACACCAGCAAAACGAGACTCATCCAATACACTTGCCTATAACAGAAATACATGAACAAGACATACATAATACCCATGAAAATAATCAAATATTGATAAAAAGTACACATGTGTCAAGTGCAGACAGTCAGATACCGAATACACAAGATAGTAATACTGTATTAGAAGATATAAAAACTCTATTGACTAACAATGTAAAAAAGTTCAACCAATCTACACATGAAAATTTACTTAAATTCAAAAATAGATTGGATAAAGTAAAAACAAAATGGCAATTTAACACATTTTTGGCAACTGCTGGTTCTATGACAGTACCATTTAGGCATAAAGATGGTGCAGCTATTAAAGTACAGCCGACTACAATTTCTAGGCGAAGACCCGGTATAACAAGAGGTAGCAAACGTTTACCATCAGGTAATTTATAATAAAATACAGATAAATTAATAATATTATGCATTAACAAATTTGATATTGTTGTAGGTCGACCGGCTTTAAGTGACCATGGTCCATCTAAAAAAACCTCCAGAAAACTATTACAGAACATAAAACTTTGTTTGACTAACAGAAAATCTCATTGATCATTTTTTTATCATATAATAAAATTATATGTATAATTATCATATAATCATATAATAAAATACAGCATAATTTGTTCTAAAAATAACCTATTCCGAATAATATTACACTTATGATAACAATAATAATTTATTCAACAAAAACAAAATAACATATATTATACTAATTTAAATAATATAAATTTTTATTTTTTTTTTTAAATTCTTTTTATTAGAGAATATACCATCTATACACAAATGCATAATAGGAATATGACGTGCTACAATATTTAGAAAAACATGAATAGGGTGAGGGAAGAAACTATCTAGTGATCACACTTCTATTTGTTTAAATATATTTGAAAAATGTATTATTATATTTTATTAATTATTATTATTATTATTATTTTATTTTTTTTTGTTAATCATTAAGATGATCTCTGCACCAGTTTCATTTTAGACGTCGTGGGGATTTCCAGGAATGGTATAAGTGGCTAGGCCAAATATTAGAGATTTAGTGTGGGAATACAGTTTGTTGAAAAAACTTATATAGCACGTTTTAGCTACTTCATGAACAGTTTTGTTTTTTAAGTTAGAATGAAGGGTAAAATTAGAAATATAAAATGGGCCATGGTGATGGAGTGCAGTATTAATTTATTTTGAACGGTTTGTATTTTGCTAAGATTGGACTTTTTGGCATTGCCCCTAAGTTATAAACAATGTGTCCACATGGGCTTAATTAAATAATAGTAATATGACTAATATGAATTAAAATTTGTTTGCTACCTACATAATAATCTCACCAACATCTAATTAAGTATTATTGATTTGATTATTATATAACTTACAATTAATTTTTTTATATTATACTTTGTAGGCAATATAAATAATATGTATAAATTTAATTTTTAAATGTTGTAATATCATGGTAACATGGTGTTATTGTACTTATACAACATGATTTTAATTTATCAACAAAATCTTTAAAATGGGTCGGACATGATGACATTGTTTTCGCATTAATTTATCAATTAGGGGGTATTAAAATTAATATTTTTATTACATGATGCATAAAAATCTATTTTTATTTTATTTTAAAGCCACTAGTATACAACTATGATAGGTAACTTAACAGTTACTAAACAATACAAATTAAGATTAACAATAGATCAATTCTAATATACTAATATATTATATTATAAAGCCAGCCTCCAACAAAAATAATATTAATAAATAATAAATATTTCTATTGCATGATTATGAATTAAATAATTAAAATATTAAAATATCTTTTGTCTAGATTACATTAATATAATTGATCATTGATCATTTTTTAATATATTAATTTAAATAATAACCATCCAATTCATTACTTGATATAGTGTTATTTTTTATACAAATGTTGAAAAATATGTCATTAGTCATTATTATTTGTCATTTCCATTTTACAAATACATAAAATACCTGCAAATTGTATGGTCTTAATCATTCACTAAACTCTGTTATACTTAATGTTATTGAATTTAAAAGTAAGATTATAATGTAATGGATGTCATATTTTTAAATTTTTATTTTAATGCGAGTTATAAGCATTACAATTTCAATGATCTCAGAATTCGTTTTAAATTAAAGTATAAAAAAAACCTAAGAGATTCATGAGATTATATATCCTTATTTTTCTCAATTATCTAATGATAACAATAATAATTTATTCGACAAAAAAAAATAGCATACATACTAATTAGATACATACATAGTAATAAATTAGATTAAATTAGAATAAAAAAAATGATAATAATAATAAATATTTTATCCCGCCAAATGTAGAACCAATAGGAAAGCTGTATTTTCATATGGGTTTTATTTCGTGTGCAGAATGGTAATATGCGTCCGGGCCATGAACATATATACTGTTAAGGACTGGTTACTGCTGGACTGGTGTGATTCACGTATTGTCGCCAGTTCAAAAATAATCCGCTAGGAGCGCCACACATGCATTCGCCCAAAACGTATCCATAATCCATATCTATATTAGCTGTGGCATTAATTTTTGTATTTGTACTCAGTCATAGGTAACTCATAATATTAAAATTGAGCACAATATAAATTTTAAATTACTGTACAATTTACTAAGAATTAACTTTTTTATATATAAAGATTCGGTTTAATACTTATTTACCAGTGTTAATAGGAAATAATAAAACATATCATAGTTATTATTAACAAGTATCAACTGAATTAAAAACATAATTATAGTAAATTTATAGTAAAATTAAAACAATAAAAACATTTGATAATAGAAAATCATTAATTCTTTATTAAAAACTATTCATAAACAAATGTATACAAACTTTATAGATAACTGTAAGTACATCAGGAAATTAAATCTAACATATTGTAATTTAAATTACATTGTCATACATTTTAACTAAAACAAAATAAACATTGTTAAAATAAAATATAATCAATCTTAAAACAAAAACATTATAGAGGTACCTATATTAGAACATATTAGAATTAAATACATTTTAGTTTTAAACAATATCACTATTTATAAAATAAGCACTTAATTATTATTTTTAAATCAAAATATTTATATTGTTATTTCAAATTAAAAAAAAGTTTATTTCATCATAATTTTTATAAATGTTTTTATAATGTTTTTTTGTAAACGGAGCCTTTTACGCATAATAGTCCGTATAGCTTTGTCACAATATTTACAGTCATTATTTTGGTTCAAGATGAGTGGACACATAATATGTCTAAGATTACCAGCTGGATCTGTAAATGTTGTTTTAGAAAGAAGAAGTTGTTCTTTTAATCTATATCCTTTACAAATAATACTAGTATCAAATTTTTTTTAAATATCTTCTATATCTTTACTACAATTTAATCTGTTTAACCCAAAAAGGTCTGTATTAACTAACATATTCATAACATAACATTGCAAATTTAAATTTACTCCTATGCATACTCTTTTATATAAAATAGGAGTAGGAATATAATTTTCTGTAAGTGTTCCTTCTCTGGTTTAACAATAAAAAAAAGAAAACATGTATCAACTTTCCAGGAATGTCATGCCTGCTCCATCCATATGGAAAAACAATGCTATTAATATCTTTTTGAAGATTAGAGAGAATGAGAAAAATGCCTATTGAATCATTAATAGAATCAGTAAGAATAATGTCTAAAGACTGTTTAGAAGTGAATGAACAATCAATTGTTGGGTATTTTTTTTTGTCGGTTTTTTTGTTTTTTGGGGGGAGCTTCTTCTAATTAATGGTGATTTTCTTCGTTTTAAAGAGTTGGATGACAGTACGGAAATATTGACGGTACAGCTCCTTCTTTCAATTTTGGAATTTTATATACAGCCTGTTCAAAAGAAAAAAAAATAATTGTAAATTTCTAAAATAATATGTTTATTTATTAATTATTAAAAGCATAGCTGGTGTCTAATAGTAACAGTTACAATGATGTAAATATTTCGGAGTATTAAAATAAAAAGGAAATACAATTGTTTTCATTTCATATTTATACTTTATACAATTTAATTAGATTGTGCTCATAAGTAATTAAAAAATTAGCCAATATGCAGGTACAATGATATGAAAATAATAAAATAATCAATTAAGTATCTACCTATTTTTAATAAGTTTAGAAAACTAGATATGTATAGCAAACATACCTCAGCTAAAATTGTCCCATTTTTTTCAGTCGTTTCCGAATTATTTCTTCTTCGTGAAAATGTCGTTCACAAACCACCTGACCAGGTTTATTAAAAAGTTATTCCTTGGAATTGCTCTTGTCCATTGTTGTAATTTAATATCATCCTTAGGAACTGTGAAAAAATGATATTTAACTTTGCAAGAATCATAACCAGATTTACAACCTGGGGCAATACAGCGATGTCCTGGCATCACGGACAAAATCAACAATTTATTATTATTAAAATATAGAATATATTCGAATTTCGAATGCGAACAATGTGTACTATTTGAAAAATTAATCCGTAACGGCACCGTAGTCGTGGTGACTGCTGAGCCGTGAGCGTGAAAATTAGGGCGAACAGAGCGTTGCGCTCCCAGCGGATTATATCCACAACGACGACAATAACATCATCATAATTGTATACGGCCGGTATAGGCAAGTGCACGGGCGTGGTCCGGGCTATTAAAGTGATAACATTGATTACCGATGGAATGCTATTTATATTAAACGATATTCATAAATTCGTTAAATTTTCTTTTTGTATTGACTTGTAAGTTGTAAGTACAAAAATGAGTTCTCAAAGAAGAGAACAAGCAAATAAAGACCAAAGGAGTAGAATTATAGAGTTTATGGGGGAACATTTTTCAACACATATACCGTCACTCCTAAGCGTTCCAATCAAATGAGGTGTATTCACGCAAAATTCTTTCAAATGTATGTTTGGATATACGAAAATTGGTACGAAATTCTTCGTCTGATAGCCGATAGACTGACCGTTGACGAATAAGAACTTGCTCTATTCTTAACCGTCTACTATCTTCTCGTTCGTTTCCACGTGCATCGCCAAATAAAAATAAATTGTTAATTCGCACCGCATTCATTTTGATCACAATTTGAGAAAAATCAACTTATAACATATAAGGTGGCAAGGCGCGATGTAAATAAACAAATGATATAAACCACAAATATGATAACAATTTTGAATGATTATCAAATTGAAATATTAAATACCAAAGTACGCCAAGTAAGTCAAGAGAGACACCTACCGACATGTCGTAGTTAGCATACTTTAAGAAAGCACAGTACGCCGAGTACGCGAAGTATGCCAAGTGAGAATTTTAGTGGAATAATACTGCAGCAAACTCTAGCATTATACATAAAGGGATTTATTAAACCAATTAGAACCACATTACGTAATAGAGACCCAAAAACACTTGAACAAGCAAAAGCTATTGTTTTACAAGAAGAGCTCGATTTAGCAGAAGACATAGGTAGAGATAATCTTATTACTAATTTAACACAAAAAAGCAAAGATAACTTAAATATACCTATTAATCAAAACTATTACAGTCAACTTGCACAACAACTAAATCATAATCAAAGAAACTTTAATCCATGACTTAATAATAATTTTAATAATCGCGAATTTATTCCAAGAAATACGCAACAGCAACAATTTAATTACCATAATAAAAATAATCAATCACAAAATTCGAAAAATAATAGAAATTATAATGACTTACAACAAAAATATAAAAGAAATTATAATAATAACACACCAAACCAAAATTATAATAATCCTAACAATAATAATAATAACAATAATCGAAACAATTATAATTACATTAATCAGCCACCTCAACGCAATGAATTGAATAATAATAATAGACCTCCCATACGAAGCGCTAATAACGGAATAATAATGTGTTCTTATTGTGGCAAACAAGGTCATTCAATGGACATTTGCTACTCTAGACAAAACGACGCCGGTCGTCAGAATATTAATTCGGGAAACGCCACACCGTGCTCGCAACGCGCGCCGCGTACGGTACAACAAATTCAATGCGCAACCGAGAATTACAACGAAACACCCATAACGGACAATCAATGCGAAACTGTTTTCACATATTATCAACAATAATCGATAATCATATAAAATGTAAATCTAGCGCATGTAACATTGATGAATTGCATCTCCTCGTTGATACCGGGGCAGATATTAATATCATTAAATTACAATTTTTAAAAAATAATTTATTCATCGACGATACCAATAAAGTATACATACGTGATATTAGTCAACAACTAATACATACAATAGGTCGAATAATTACTATTACAAGTTACTGTCCATATAAATAATGTTAAGCCTAATCACGTAGATTCAAATTATTAACGAGTTATTTTTTTCTTACAGATAACAAAAAAAAAACTCAAAATAATTTTAAATTCAATAATTAATTAAACAAATAAAATTTTATTTTAAGACGAGGAAATGCATAAATCAAAACAATTTTTTAACAGATTATTAATAAAAATTCAAAAAGAAATAAAATTAGAAAAATCAAAACATTTTACATTAGAAGCACATTTAATTAATACAAATGAAACTATGGAAGATAAATACACTAAAAATGAATTACAGGAAATTAAAACTCATTTAAGCAAAAATATAAAAGAACTTACTGATCTTAGGGAGGAATATTTACCAGTAGGAGAAGTTATTTTAGCAGAGCACGAAGAATACCCAGAGACATGCATGTTCTTCAGTTAACTATCGATAATGATAGTAATGAAAACTTAACTAATCACACATATTACATCATATTAACAAATAAAACAAAATAAAACCTTCAAAACTTTTCATATATTGTAGTGATAGTTCAAGCAGGGCAGGAAAAAAAAAAATATAATAACAATCGTATAAGTTGTAATTAACAAAGATTTATAATGTATAATTATTATATAACAAATGTTAATTAACCAAATATTGTAAAATGTTTCCAACCCATTGTAAACCAATTGTAAGGGTGGAAACTTAAAAAATATCACGAACACTTGTAAAACTTAGTAAAATACTGTATCTGTAAATTGTATCCGGAAAATCGAATTGTAAGAAACAACATAACACTTTTGTTGTTTCACCCCAAAATTGTTTCTTCAGCGGCGAGGTGTAATATGCATATATTACTAACAAATAATAATATGCATATTCCCGAGTCGTACGATGATTAAAATGCACATTTATATTTAATACTTCTAAATTATGTAAATAACTATCGCACACATAATTGTAATGTAAAGCTAAGCCATGCGCAGGTCATAAACAATACAATGCACATCCTTTAACCATGAACAAATCACGAAAAGGTCAAATAAGAATGACAAATAATAAGCCACGTGCGGATTGCAAATCACGAACAACCGCAAACAACGTCATCATTTCGTCGAATTTGACGATCAAAGGCCAAGGGAAACCAGGTGGCGAAAACAACACCAAACAGAGTATATAAAGGCTCCGTTGCACCACCAACGGCAGACGTGTCCAGCTATCAGTACAAGCCCTTCAGAGTTTCGTCTTCGATATTGTTATTGCGCAAATTTTTATAATTAATAACTGTATGTTCTGTAAAAGCCATTAACTTAATTTTATTAAAGAGTTTTACAAAGTGTTAAATGATTTAAAGTCACTATATTCCATCCCGAAAACATCATCATTACGATAGGTATCTGTTTTCATTGGGTACCACGTAACAACGGCGTTAGTAAAAGTTAATTTATACCCCTTTAAATGAAATACGTCAGAATATTGTTCACATAATTCAAATATAGATTGTTTTTCTTCGTTATTCATATGTTCGTTTCTAATTAAATTTTTTATTCGTTCTATTCGCGTTGACGGGTCATTTTTATTTATCGTATCTATTTTGAATAAATTATAATCTGAAGATTCGTTATATAATATTTTATTTAAATCATTTAATCTTATCTTTTGCGTGCATTCCGATATATTTAATATTCTAACTATAATTTTACCGTTTTTTACTTTCCCTATCACATTGCTACAAAATACGTCTTTAATTAATTCTTGCTTATGTATAAGTAATTATGTTTTGATCTTCGACCTTAGGTTCGGCTATCGGTAATTCTACAATAGTCTCAGTTCTCGGATTTAATGAAAAATATTCTTTATCGTCATTTAATATTTTACCTTTGTTTTCGTTATTAATTACAATTAAATTATTACTTATATCGATTACGGCTTTATTTTTAGTTAAGAAGGGTTGTCCTAATATACCGTCTTTTAAAATTGGAAAATCGTTTTTGACAAGGTTAAATTCTACATTTATTTTTTCATTATTTATTTCAATTATTATATTAATTGTTCCAATAGTTTCTGTTAGTTTATCATTTATTTCTCTTATTTTAATTTTGTTATTTTCGTTTACCATTATTTCTCCTATTAATTTGTTAATTTTTATTACATTTATTTCGCTACCGGTATCTATTAATAATTCTAAATTTTTAGTTTTACTGAAATCTGATTTACATTTTATATGATTTTCTTTTAATCCTCCTGTTGTGATGTGGAAACATCGGCGGTAGTTATTTGATTTATTGAACGTGTACCGCTGACCATATCCGATACTTGCGCGTTTCCCGAATTATTATTATTCCCGTTGTTTCGATTATTTTGATCATTATAACGTTTTTTATAACATTCGTTAATATTATGTCCGTTTTTATTACAATATTCGCTTGCGATAAATCTTACATTATAACTAGTTGAAGGTCTCGTAAAATTATTCTGATTAGGCGGTCGATTATTATTTCCGTAATTCTGTGAATTATTCCTACATTGACTTGCAAAATGATTACCATTACAATTATAACATTTTATCGGTGGTTTGTTATTTTGATTATTATAAGTTGGTCGCGAATTATAATTATTACGATTAAAATTTCTGTTTTTATTACGTGTTGGATTAAAATTTTGTTTGTAAGATCTGTCATAATTATTTTGATTATTAAAATGTTTATTTCCATTTATGTTATTAAGAGCTTCTTAATTTCTAATTCTTCGGATCTCGCGATTTGTTAAGCTTGTTCTAAAGTTTTTGGATTACGCGATTTTACTATAGTACGTATTGGTTCTTTTAATCCTTTCATATAAATTGCTAATGTTTGATCTTTAAGTGCCTCATGAATTACCCTAGCATCGTCTTTATTTTTATTTAATGTATTCATATCACTTAATTTATAATATAATTTTTCTACCTGATCACTATATGTATTTATATCTTCATTAAATCTCATTTTAGCGGAATTTAATTCTAATTGCAAAGATGAAATTGAATGTTGTACCTCAAATGTATCAGTTAAATATTTTTTTATATATATCCATTTACTAGTATCTTTATATTTTATGGCTTCTAATGCCTTACCACTTAATCTAGTTGTTATATATTTTATTAGAATCGGTACATTTTTCTCCTCTACTGACTCTATTGCTAAATCACATGCATTTGTAAATTGATTTATGTCATCTTCTCCTGTACATTTTGGTATTAATTTTACTGCTTCTTCTAACCTGATTACTACGTTAGTGTTACTCATTTTTGGTTTTCTTTCAAATTTTAATTCTTTATGCTCAATGTCTACCTGACTTCTTGTTCCTATACGTATTTTTTTCTTTTTCTAAATCACTTTTTTCTTTTTCTGGGATACTTTCTCTAAACGTTTTATTTAATTCTTCGTCACTATAACTTTCTTCAATTGTATTCACTGGATTAGCTACTTCCAATGGAGATGAGCCTAATGTGTCACGGTTACTCATAAATAATTCTCAATTATAACTTTAATAATATACATCAATAATAACTTCAATAATATTCTCAATAATATATCAATAATAGTCTCAATAATGCTCACAATAAAATTCTCAATATATATCCACAATAATTCTCAATAATTCACAATAATAATTCTCAATAAATCTCAATAATAATTCAACAGTAATCCCAATAATAATTCAATAATAATTCACAATATAAACTTCAATAATAATTCCCAATATAAACTTCAATAATAATTCCCAATATAACTTCAATAATATAATATAACATAATAATTCTTACAACAAGGCGGAGTTGGATGATCCAAAAGATATCTTCTGACTGTTTGAAATTGAAATTTTGCACAATGGAGTGTATGTTCTTCCTTCGGAGTTGGAGAAAAAGTGATCAGTTTCTTCTCTCGGTGATTCGAATTCAATTGAATTGCCTCCGTAAAATATTATATAATTTTTTATTAAATAAAAAACAATATAAATATTTTTCTTTTTGAAGAACCCTGTCCGCAACGCCAATTGTTACGTGCCACCGGCTAGATTTCAACTTGTGCAGTCGATGATGAATTTTAATTCAATAAAATGTGAGACTTTAACTTTAATACGTTTATTTAAATAATTCAAAGTGTTATAACAATTCATAAAACAGAGTGACGTGAAGTTGCTTGCAGTTCCGTGACTAGAACTCATCTCATTTGTGGTTGATTCGGACCCTCTTTTATATGGCTCGATTGACGTCATTGGAAAGCTGCACCCGGTTGATTGGCACTCGTTAGTGATTTCCAGGAATAGGCTTATGACTTTTTATGGTTCTGTGGACTGTGGCCCTTGCTGTTTTAGTGCTGAGTCGCATCTTCTTGATCTCCTTGGTCAGTCTTAGTTAATACGTTGTAATACTTATATTTAGACATGACCGACTTATGTTTTATTATCTAAATAATAATCATTCCCGGTATTCTAAATATATCGTAGTTAATTAGTACATAATATATTACATAAAGTATGGAGGCCCATAACACCACACACCGTACCTAACTTCTACACTTTTAACACTAGTTTTTAAAACGAACAAACCTAGTACGTACATACACTCAGGGACGGGTACAGTCTTCCCGATTTTGATAACGATTGATAACAGCGAACTTGATAAAAACCAAAAAAAAAAAAATGTAAATAAAATCCCAATTCCCGTTACGTTTTCCAGCACATAAATGAATAAATAAATAATTGATTTCGTACCAATAGTAATTTTTTGAAAAATGTATACTGAGAAATTTTGTCTTCTATTAAATAACCCTGTTTCGTTAACTTTTAATCAGTGAATTCTTATCGTTTATTGTTTAATTTAATTCATTGATCATATTACAATAATTTATATCATAATTTATTTATATTATGTTCTATAATTTATTAAAAATTTAAGATTTTAATATTTGATTCTACTTATGTCTTATAGTATTAATCAATACATATCTTTGATACTAGGTACCAGGCTAGTGCAACTCCATGGAGGGAAATTGAACAATATAGTTTATACTACGCAACCACCGGTAGCACTACACTACTTACATGACGTCATCGCCTATTCGCATGAGTCATGACCATTTTGTACACGTGCGACGGCGACCCGCCACATTCTATTACACAAAGATAAGTATATATACACTTGTACATGCTGTTAGTAGTTCATGCGGTTGTTTGTTATTTTGCAATATTGCGACTTTGTGACTGAGTTTAACTTTATGTAAACCGTTTGTTGTTAATTATATTGTTTGTATTTGATTTAATCATTTTTTTAAGTGTTAAATATTCTAATTTGTATCAGTGATACTATATTAAACATTTTTATATATATATTTATAATAATGTCGTCGAAAAATGCCTATAGATGTGTTGTGCGTGGCTGTAATGTAACATGCACCATTATATGTAATATGGTTGTGATGTAATTACTAACAAATAATGATATGCATATTCTCGAGTCGTACGATGATAAAAATGCACATTTATAAATTATATAAATAGCTATCGCATTCATAATTGTGATGTAAGCCACGCGCAGGTCATAAACGGTGCAATTCACATCCTGTGACCATGAACAACTGTAAAAGAAAAAACATTTCGTCGAATTTTACGATCAAAGGCCAAGGGAAACCAAGTGGCGAAAACAACACCAGAGTATATAAAGGCACCGTTGCACTGTAACATGCACCATTATATGTAATATAATTGTTATGTAATTACTAACAAATAATAATACGCATATTTCCGAGTCGTACGAGGATAAAATGTACAATACTTCTAAATTATATAAATAACTATTGCACACATATATTGTAATATAAAGCTGAGCCACGCGCAGATCATAATCACTAAATCAATGTCCGACCATGAACAAATAATAACAACAGAGAAGAAGCCACGTGTGGATTACAAATAGCGAACAACGTCATCATCCAAATTTGACGATGAAGGCCAAGGGCAACCAGGCGGTGAGAATAAAATCAAACGGAATATATAAGGGCTCCGTTTCACCACCAACATCAGACGTATCCAGCCATCAAGTACAAACACTCCGCTTACGACAGTCATATTTACTTTGTTATTACTTTGCTGATTTTTCTAAGTGTAAAATAAAATTATCATACTCTATTCTTTCAAGTTTAAATTATTGAACTTATATTAAAACACTTAGAAGTACTATTCAATCATAACATTATCGTAGCGTCCTCAAACCACTCGAGGCACGTTACAGTAAAACGAAAGGTACGTATAATAATTATACTTAAGTAATTTTTTTTCATAACACTGTTACTCTTTGATAATTAGTTTCCTAAATTTATTTTATTTTAAAACTGGTGAAATATCAATTGAAATATACGCCAATAAAATAATCAAATTTTGGTTTTTCATATTTCCATAAAAATGCACATTATTAGTTCAATAATACCAAAATTATGAATAAAATGTCCAATAAAACAGTGAAGCCATTTGTGCTAAAAACATCTAATATTTGCAAAATAAAACATCACATATTATTCATATAATCAATATTCTTTGTCTAGCTTTCAATGCAACTCAATAAGATTGACATACAAATACATGAACTTACGAGTCCAACTTATTATTATTCGTAATTTTGGCAATTGTTTATAATTTAATATTGATATATTATAGTGTTGTTCATTTTTCCTTGAACAAATTCCAATTTTCATTGTTTTGAAATATATTTAGTTTTTGAGAAACATACCTACCTATGT